>QNGE01001805.1:33819-123282 GCA_008508345.1 Paragonimus westermani | reverse complement strand
TGATGAACCTAATGGTTATGCAATCGGTTGAACAACTTTGCGACCACATATTTAACTGTCACATATTGCTTTGCTGCATGACAAATGCTGTATAGCTCTCTGCTCACGGTGTCCATTGCTACCTGTTTCATGTCAAAATTGTTTCATTAACTGCGTTAATTCCTATAGCATATGGGTAGTCAATAGTTTTACGAGAGTGTTTCACAAATTGTGGCTCTAACGAAGATTCTCGAGAAATCTTGAGTGCGTTGCATGACTTTTTTTGTATGGTCTCCGCGCAAGTGTATTGATTTCTAATTGTGCAAGCCAACCACTCGAACGTAAAGCTCTCCACATTCCTCATTGTAATTTGTCAGTTAACCAACTAATTCGTCTAAGGCAGGCAGGTCGTTCGTTGAGCGAAAGGCCAGGTCCGAGAGATTAGTACAGGAAATCCTCTATTTATTGGCTTCAACTTTCCATTGACTTAGGATTCTCTTCTCTGCATAACCTCAAAATGCGTGGAATGCTGCATCCCACTACTAACTTTAACTCTTTACCATTGCGTTTAATAAGATTGCTGTCGAAACTCATCACGCTTCCATGTTGTTCGTGGGCAGTTTCCTGACGGCAAATGGATACCTAGTGAGCTACTCAACAAAGGACAGCTAAACCGTTGTCTCCAATGGCCTCTTGGATAACTTCACCTACAGTTATCTAATCACTGGAAGTGTTGAAATAACGTATCCGATGTTTCCTGGTAGAGTTAGTGGAATTGGAGGATGGTGAGAAGTGGCGAATACGCCTTTTTTCGTCAGTTGCGTCAATAGGAATATTTGTAAAGGGTAGTTTTTCACCTTTCGTGGTTGGTCCGATGACGTTTGTTATCGAACCATGAGAAATCAGATGATTAGGTTCGAAGCTGTTTGCCAATAGTCAGTCCTATTAGCGTAACCAGTACTCCCGGAGATAAATGCAGCATTGTCGAACCTGCCTTGTGCAGACGGATTTTTATAAGAGATTGTCCGAGCGGCGTTTACTGTAGCAGTAGTACTGATAATAATATCACTAATAACAACAATGGTTTTACACACAGCAGTGTTTGGTGATGTGTGACTTTTTATGGTACATGTGGGTCACTGACTGCCACACTGTCCGGACCTAGACAGAAACTTTCACGGTAGCCGGAACTTTAATTCGCAACCGTGTGATTGTAGCTTGTGAATCGATATAGAAACAGACAACTTCGCTATAGGTTGACAGCGTAGTATTTCTATGTTGTCGAGTAACGGAGCACTCCCTTCTAATTCGAAATGACAATACCAATTCCCTTAGTACACTTTTTATACGCCCACGCTATTTGTGGGTGGTTATCTGGTCGTCCGATTGTTTTATGTCTTCATCACTATATTACTGCGTCTTTCATGTCTCACCAGCTCGCTCCGTCAACCTGCTTTTTGCTAGCTGTTCACTCTGAACCAATCCGGACAATGCTCTCACGGGCCTTTTCATGGCTTGTAGTTACCCCGCGGTATGCGGATCACTCGCTATTCATCCATAGGTTTCGCTATCTGTTTGCTTACACTCTTTTACGTAGTTGCATATTGTTCTACCGAAATTAGAACAGATGGTGTACACAGTCAAACTTTACAACCCCACAAAAGCCTTGTTTTGTTGTAATTCAAAACCTTCCATTGCATGGCTGCTCCGACAGCGTTTATTGATTTGTGTAGGTACTGAACCGATGGACATGTTTTGTCTCTGTTCGCCCCAGGTTCTCATTCGCGTTGTGAATCTAGTTTGATCCGCGTCTTTTTGGCTGTTACCGTTTGTTTCTGTCGCTTCTTTGGTGATCAGTCTTTGCTGTTGCCTGAATTAATTCTCCATTCAACCTCTAATCACAGTGCATCATCGGTCTGCTCACACCACCGGAGTTGCATGCATTTGACTTGATTTTATCCAGCCGCTTTGTCGCGACTTCAACTACAATCACAACACTGACGCAGTTAATCGATACTTTGCGACATCAATCGGTAGCGCTAATGGCATCCCCATTATTCCAACCCGAAATTCACACGTGACACCAGTCAGAGTTGTGCCTTCCCTCTGTCACAGATCGTTAATCAGCTCTTACCGTAGGGCTACTTTCGACTCCCAGAATCACTATGCAGCATAGCGCCTCTTTTTCGTGACCTGTTATCAAAACCACAAATTTGTCAAGACTACGTTAATTACTCCTTATTTTTCGTACGTAAGGGCCTTAGTGGGGTTGATCGTGATCATGCGATTCTGTCAAAGGTTATTGTGTACGCGTCATGGCCGCCCGTGTGCCACACACCCGTGCGAAGGCTCGAAGTGTGTTCTAATTGGTCGCGGCTTCAACGACCAACGGCTCACTCGTCCATGCGCTTCAAAACGACCCGAATGCTTGTAAAAGCGACAATACACTATGCGCTTCTACTGAGTCACGTGTTCTCACTACCATTGTTATTGTCCGTAAGGCATGTAGTGGATGGTGTTCGAATACAGATACAACAGTTATTTCACTAAATCGTCTTAAAAAGCTGTTCACCATAACCTTCCTTCCAAATGCATTTCCGGACGGTCTGTTTTATTCTACTATCTTTTGCGTCTAATTGTCCGGTTTACTTAGAGGCTGATGCATGAACGTGACTCGTGCGCTCTGACAACTAGTAATGTCCGAATGCTGTGGAAACTTGCTTTTTCACTCGTTTATCCACTCAACCACAATCTTTTCACAACTTGTGTAACCAGTCTTGTGTTCGGTGTTTCCCGGATAACCTGATGACTTTCTGTCTGTGTTCCCCTTTGTTTGGAATGTTCTTCGTGGCATGTTCCCGATTCCATTGGCATTTGCTCGTGATCATCGTGGTCGCGTCTTCTTTCGTACTTTTTGAGAGCCCCACTCCTTTCAGCTCGCTGTCGCTCTCATCAACCTAACCCCACCCGGCAACCGTTGGTGTACCAAAAAGAAAACATATGTTGTGCCTTTCGCTAATCCGTTTAGCTTTCACATGTTCAGATCATGTCAAATGGCTTGCTGTTGCCCCCTCCCCGCTACTATCTTTTCACTTAATGTCTGAGTGATGATCATCCCATGGTTTACCACTTTCTTTCAATCGTTCTCTCGAAGTGCCTAACGCGTCTGCCGGTCGAAATGTGCCACAACGATCCGAGTTGGTGCCGAATCGTCGCCCGACTTCGAAATCCCGGCAAGGCCATGGTGGCGTGAGCAGCTCACGAGATGGGCCGATGCCCAAATCCACACCTCATCGCAGTGAAGCGAAGAGTAGCTCTTCGTCGGCTCTCGATCGTCGCGCCTCTGCTGGGTACGTCTAACTTGGTCATGATAAACCAAAAATTCTGTGCGATATTTTGCACGTTGCGTAGAAGAGATGCAGTCACCTGGCCGGGTTGAGTGACTGGCGACCAACAAGCCATATCGACCGACATCTACTATAAAATTTGCGAAATTCTCATCACTTATTCATCAGGGAGCCGTCCGTCAAACCGATAGTTATATTTTTCATCATTTCAAAACCTTTTTTTTATTAACGCAGTGGTGGATGTCGCCATCCTGTTCTGTGTATATCGTAAACTTGTGTGTGTGCTGTAGTGCGTGAACTTTTGTGAACTTTTGCGATCGTCCGCTGAGCAATTGACCTTCAAACTGACAAGCCCTCGCTTTTTTCATCCTCTCGTTTGTTGTATTGTATGTGTGCACTGAATCGGGAACGCTTGCCGCAAGATCCGTGTCCATAATATAGAACCAACAGCTACGAGGATTGGATACCGATAGTCATGCCCTAATTCTCTTTTACAAATATTTATCCCATCTTATATTAGTTTTACAACTGTACAGGCTCTAATCTCAACTGAACTACCCACCATAGTGTATGTAGGTAACAGTCCAAGCAATTTAATTGTCAGCCTATTCCACTATCCCTTGTTGGGATATCTTCGAACATCAAGCCTGATAAAGAAAAAATATCTTCTATCATCATCTTGTTTCGCTGTATTTACTTCTTTCTGAATATAAAACTGAAAGGCTAAATTGACGTTACCTACACTTCACTTGTTACCATTAGAACTAATGCGAATATAGTGTTTTTCATGTATCTTTGGAAGCAGACACCATGGTCGATCATGGTGTCCTCTGTCATGCCTGACCACATGGATCCGATTGTGTAAATCTAAACAAACTCAGTGACAGCAACCGGGCTTGAACACGTGATTGTATGTTTGGCAATCAGGCCTAGTTACTACTGTGCTACCACGAACCTATGAGTAGAACCTGGTAACTAAAGTCGGATAGACCACTAAGAAACAATCTCACTGTTGTCAGTCAACTTTTCAACCGACCCGTTTTTATATCGCAACGGGAGGCTAGTTAGCATGTAAGCGTTTTGGCAACCAGTACCATTTGGGCTACTTTTTGATCAATTTTCTACGGTTTTCGGTATTCTAAACTCAGGCACCTAATTTCATCATAAAACTGACTCGACCGTCAATTTATTCTCGTTTTCTCTTGACGAGGTCAGATATTTCAACGACCATGACGTGAAATTTCAAAAGCAATACCGCAGGCTACAATACCATCGTCGGTTCATCGCACTTTCATGCTACGTCTTTTCAGTTTAATCCATATTTTCCCCGCCATAGTTTGTGATGTCATACATTGTTGGATTTATGCTGATTGTTTACTTTTTCTCCGTGGTTCAACCGTCATGGCGAATGTTTTTTTGTATTCGGTGTTCATTTCACGCGTTACTGATTATCTCATGAGCCGGTCATTTGTCTTGTCACTCTATGCAGACTGTGTCATGTAGTAAGTGCCGGTCTGGAACGACTCAAACCTCATTTCCCTCTGGTCGGACGATCTGCTAAAGCCATGTCACTGGTGGATGGTCAATTGTCAAATGATGTTAGTAAAGACGCACGCACTGAGGTGTCTCATCATTGGCGACCGGGATCGTTGTCAAAGTACTACGAGACCTCGGACGGTCCAACCAGCTACAATCTGATGTGGCGTTCGGTTTGTGAGGGCGATTTGACGGATGGACCCATTCATCATTATTTTCCGGGGGGTTTCAGGACGATGTCACATAGAACTCCACCTCTACCACCTGCTTTACCGCCTTCGTCGCTTTGTTTACCACCAAACCTCTCACGTCGTGGCCGACCATCTTCCGGACCTGCGAGTGGTCCGTGCTGTCACGATCCGGATGCCCGACATCCGATCCGATCCGGACGCTCACCTTTGCATCCAACAGCGTGGAAACCAGGAGGGCAGGCGATTTGCGTACCACCTAGGGATGAAGGGATAGTGTTGTTATCACGACGGAAACATTCGCCTATGTCACCTTTTCGCGTAGCCAATGAGCAAGTGGTTGCGCCCGTTGTATTTCTCGTAATCTTCTTCTAAAGGGTTCCGGATGGTTGTGGAATTGGTGGCTTTCAGTTCAAGTCCCACAGGGTTTCTCATTTTTCACTGGGAGGGGGGACGGTCTTACGTTTCGCTTTTCGTTTTTGGTTTATCTGGTACTTCATTGCGCAGCAGGTAATCTTATTCTTGCTTCCTTTCTTCTCAGACCAAAAGAACCAACTTATATTCCGAGTAAGTTCCGTTTTTCTTTCTGACAGTTTCGATTGGTTATTTGTTTCTATTTGCCTATCTTTCATCATCCTCTTCCTATAATGTTTTTTTCCCATTTTCAGATGATGGTGTTCTTCGGGTTTATCTCCATGGCCGTCCCATCAACGCCTATCTACCTTCTGTTGTATTGGAAACGTTCGATCTGAATGCTCCACAGCCTCCTCCGGAGGAGACTCTGAAACTAGAATGGGCGTATCCTTTTAGTCAATGGCAATTAGCCCCCCATGTCTCTTTGAATTTGCACACTACTCTCCTTTAGTTTGTTTCTAAGTCTCTCATTTAATTATCGGTGTCTGTCTTGATCCCTGCGTAAGAAAAATGCTATGGTTACCTTTTTTTCACTTGAGGCTTCCTAAACATTTTCTCATAGTCCAAATGGTTTAGCATCGATCAGACATCAGACCACTGAACAACTGGTTATCGAATATGGTCAAGATGGAAACTCGATGGTATCTAGTACGGTATACGAATTCATGAAGTCGGTAAAACCTAAATACAAAGTTATTGAATTGCCACTTGACTTATCGCGAAAAAGTCAAATGTGTTAAATAAGTATTGCATTAGGAAGCTGACTGCCTAAGTTTTCAAAGGCACTAGGAATCCGGTTGATCGTGTTTTCTTATACAAATATAACTGCCCCTTTTAGCTTACAGTTCTACCTGTTCCAGAACTGAGTTGATAGGGGATACTTTCTATTCTCTTCGAAGAACCCCGCGTTTGTTCATCACTTGATGTGATACGTTTGTTAAAAGACGTACTATTTATATTCTCACTTTTACGAGTCCACACTTCACTCTGGCAGCCGTTCGGTGTCAATTTCCTCTTTTCCTCCATCAAACTCACATATGAAACAAAGATATTGTATTTGTCCTAACTACGAACAGTTTGCCCCAAGTCTTACTTCGTTGGTATGGTGACCTCGAATACATCAACGATGGGCCAACTTGCGCATTTGACAAGCATACTAATTTTAGATGATCCATTTGCATCGTATTTACTAAGCAGAGTCAGTCGTCCATTGTCCGAGCTGCTTGTCCGCTGTTCAGATGTGCATTGGAACTTAATCACAAAGTACGCCAACAGTTACCTGTTCTGTCCGCGACCGATGACAGTTTGAAGAAGATTTCATGTTACTCACCTCACACAAGTGTGTACGTAAGTAGTACCATGGGATTGAACTAAATCGCGGTGGTCGATAGTGAGTCAAGGAATCTGAACATAAACCCACCACTAATTTCTGACTTACTGCTCCCCACTCGATTGGCGGGCACAACATCTATGCTCATTCTTCCACACTAATTGAATCGATCTCATGAAGATTTGTTGATCGTCTTTAATTTGCCCGTTGTTTTGGTGGAACCACGAGCTGTTGGAAACGTTTAAACAAAGCAATGCCTTATGTCGTTCAAGATAATGCGTCTATCATCTTTCTTCGTCATATGCCTTAGAGTTCAGTCGCTTTCTTTCCCATGCCAAGCATAATTGTAAATAGCGATATACCATGGAGTAATCTAGATATCCCATGCTAATATTCTTGTTTCATTCACATCCTCGCTGTTTCCTCATTTAGCGCATCTTAGGATATGTAAACATCCATCGGATGAATAGATGGTCCAGTGCATAGAACAGAGCACAAACTATAGACTTTGTTTTGACAACATCCCCGTTATCCTCCAGCTTTTTGCTTTAATTGAATCAAGAATATACCACGTGCGGTGATTGACTAAAATTGCCTCACAAGTCTCTACCACTAGCACTTTACAAGCAGAAGTTGATTTCCTGCAACGTTCTTTAGACTGCCCGATTCAGTAAAACTGTGTAATTAGTGGGGAAACAAGCAGAATCAGTCGATAAGAGATACGTTTTTTGTTGTCCCCTATTCCATTGAGGCGGTCGTACTAAATACTACTTTGCAGCCGAATTATGCGTGACCTACTGCTTGACCTTCTGATCTTGGCACCGGCCAAGGATGAACCACCATCTCTTACAATCACCTTTTGCTGCTTCAGAGCATTTCGTTGTGGTCAAATCGTAAGACAGAGCACGTGAATGTCACCCTGTATGTCTTGTTGAAGTCAAATGTGCTTGTTGCTCATCCGGCTGACTCTGATCGTCCTATCACCGACAGATGACTTTATTACCCACAAAATCTCCCTAGGGATGGGTCGAATACGGTTTTTTTTCAGACGTTGACGTTTATGGAGATCGCTTGTATCCCCTGTGCAATCGTGACCTACGTGTCTGTTGACGGTAACGCGGTCTGAGATTTTGCTGATCAGCTGCTTAACCCATTTAAGGGAAGTCTTCTTATCTATCTATCGTGTTGTAATTCACCTGATGATCAAACCCAGGAAACATGCCTTGTTCTGCGTTTGCTTGTTTCTGATTTGATTGGATTCCGGCGTGACTGTTTACTAGTTGCCCAATATGGCCGCATGAACTTTGGCTGTCTGGAGTGTACCCATGGTCTCGTTCTGGACAGTACTATCTAGATCACGAACGATGTAGTATATCGTATGAAAGAAAAAAAAACAATGGATGTGTTAGTTTAAAAGTTCTTTTAACCTGAATTGGCCGACTGATTTTCCTTGGCTTAGAGTCACCGTTTTTGTTTTTAACAGTACTGCGTACAAGATTGCATGGGCAAATAGAGAGTCGTTTTTTCGGGCTTAGACCGTTCAATATGAGTATGAGGACACTCTGATCGATCAATTTTGCACGTTTAAAACAGATCACTTTGTGAGTGACCTAGTTTGGGAAAGATCGAGGAAATCGATTGATATTAATGAATTTGTGTCGATGGTCTAACTTCTGCTTTCACTTTGGCTGCCTCAATCTAGTCACTTCAATTTGCCTAGTTTGCGCGCCCAATTTTTCCTGTTTTTTTGTTCACCATTGTCGGAGGATGTGCGCATGTCGCTATGGTTTTTCGATTGCTTTCGCTCTGGCAATGAAAACTGGTTTGTTGGTCACAAGTGTTGTCCAGGTATTTTGCGTCAGCACATTGTCATAAGCATGTGATCCATGTCTGAATCTTTATTTGTCTGTGCGCACACGACGATGTGTCTCGTTTCCGAGCTTTCTGTTGACAGTTAGAGGTCAAGGGTCATGCTATTTGGATTGATAATTCACCGAACAGAATGCGCGACTCAACGAATGCGTGATTTCAAGTTACAACCTATTCGTCCTCGTCGACGCTAAAATGAAATGCGCATATGTCTCAGATGTGCTCTCGTACTGGTTACTGAAGTATTCACACGTTTCTCATTCAACCGGGTCTTAGCGTTTCACTTTTGTACCTGCCTTACCAGTCCTTGTTCTGAAGGGAGAATCAAATCGTACTTGTTACATCAAGGTGATCTTCCAGCCTTTCTAACTGTGGTCCAGGCGAGTGTTGCTAATTCAGCAAATTTTTTGTGGTCGGTTAAAAATGTTTAATATTACAAATCCAGTTAAGTAATTGAATAGAACAAACCATCACTACCTCTGATTTGGTGATTATTCAATACGTACTTTGTCATCTGTTCAACATGTGAAAAATGGGGAATGGAGATCGTTGCGACGAGCGTGATTTGAGTGAGGCGAACGTACTTGGAAGAAATGACCCAAAAATTATAAAGTATTGGCCAACACTAATTAACAGTCTAACTTGAACATCCCCGACGACTGGTAGCAGCTTTTGCGTTGTCGGACATTTCAGTCAGTCCATCTAGAAAAACACTAGAACCGAGTTTCGCTCTCGGCAAAGTTCATCAATATTCTTGATGGTTAACTGAAATACCTATGAGAAGGCGAACGCCTCAATCCGTTTTGAGTAATGTTTAATTTGTCAGTATTTTTAAGGTGAGAACGACCAATATCACTACAGCTAGTCAACCGCTTTGTAGATCTGGAGAAAAGTCTGAACTCGTCAAAACATCAGAGGAACAATCGGAGAGCAATACACCGCGTTTAAACCATAGAATGGATTGGTTGGATTGTAAGGAACGTAGATGTGAATCTTTTGATTTTACTGTGAACATTCTTTACTTGAAGAGATTGTGACTGAGTGGTTTACTTAACTATTGTACAGACAGACCACGGTGTGAGAGGTGTTTTGCTCTTTTTTTCACCTCCAGTCGTGGGGCGGTTGTTGCGAAGTCGCTCGTATTTCTTCTCCCTAAGAAGGGAAAATGAAACATTGGCACATTCGGACATGTTGAATGATGATAGACGTGCGTTAAACCGTCTGACCAATTTCAAAAACGCATATGCGGACTGAAGAAAGAGAGTATCTCTGATGACATCATCTACACGATCTAACTGAGACGATTCATGCGAACATGAATGGGTGTGATTGGTGCATTCTGACAGACACCCGAATTGGTGACTACTGGGAATGACGTTTGCCAAGCAAGGCGTTCAAATGGCGACAGTAACAGTAATTGTTTAACAATATTATGAAAGACAGTTCAATGGCATATTGGTACACAAGAAGTAGCATCTATCTGTTGTTAAAATAATCTACCGGACACTCACTATCCAGGACTAATGCGTCAACGACGGACCGACACTGATGATTTTCCCAAATATTTTCACAATCACCATGCACGTAGTCGAAATTTGGGCGTGTACTTTTTGGTATCACTGCAGCGTCCGCAGTTACTTAACTGGCAACAGTTTCGTTTTATCTGAACAGCTTTATCAATATATTCAAAAAGGAGATCGGTTTAAGTATTAGCACACTTCGAGCATAATTTACGGTAATTCATCTGTCTCATTCTGTGCCTTAGTTGAGTTACACTTTTTTATGTACAGGTTTGCGTTTAACAGATGAGTAAGTGTCGGTTAAACAAAATCCAAATTCGGAATGTACTCTGGGACGCTGAACAAACTGGCAAAACGAGCTTTTGCCAGACACGACTGATCTCAATCGCCCTATTTTTTTCTCTCCAGATCTCTTAACAGCCTTTGTTGTCGAGCGATGTCTGAGTGTTGACAAAAGGATAACAGTGTAATTCACTTTCGGTTGGTATTGCGAGTGATCTCGATCATACATAGTTTTTCATTCGACGGAATCCTGTTAGATATTTGTTTACAAGTCTGGCGGCTACATTCGTTTCTCCTAACGCACCATTTTGACACAGATGTGATCGTTAACACTGTGTGGGTTACTGGCCATCCATGCCGTAAACCAACATCGTGTTCGCCATGTTTGTTGTCTCAATTAGGTTACCTATTCTCTTTTACGCCGCAACGTCTGCACTCAGGCACTAAACCATGCCATGTGCGGACGAGATGTTCTCAATCCTCCACACCGACAGCCTAGGCAGTCAATATCATTAGGACACAACCTCGCTACGCTACCTTGCGACTCGTGGTCCGTGTCAGCATCAGAGAACCATGTCAAGCACAGTCTCTAATAATGGAGGTTTATTAACCCGAACTACCATGATTCGTTTTGAAGTTAACTGCTAACACAACCAGCTTTCTAACTTGTGTTAGGTGCTTCCTTAAGGGCACATGGACCGCGTAACTCTTGTGTACCACGTTGTCGTTTATCATCACTCTTTTGCTCGGGAATGAAGTGGGATCGAATGTGTGAGCATGCGCTAGTGTGTGTACATGGTTTTATCACATTTTCAGGCTTATTCCTTAATTAGGCTTGATAAAAACCAGTTATGGATATCGAGGTCGGGATTGCCGGAACAATTTACACTACCTACCCACTGGAGAGATCGTCTACTTCGTGGCCGCTGTTGTTGTTTTGTACAACATTGAAGAGCAATGTCAACGACACTATCTGGAACACACAGATGATGTGAAATGGTGAGATTTTATCCGTATTTGTGGTGCTTCCTTTTTCGCTCAATGTCTGGTAGTTCTAGCGTTGTCTTTAGAGGTGTATGTTACGTCTCTATCTCTGTATAGTTGTTGCCGCCCAATTTCCGCATGCATATATATATATATATATATCGGAGAGTGGATAATTAAGTAAAAATGTAAAATTTATGAGCTCGTACTGCTCTTGTCGCTTCTGGACAACTTGTTTCTGTCATTGGTTCGAATCCGACCGAAGTCTAGACTTTCCGCATTTGAGTCTACTCTTAAGTATCAAATATTCCAAACTACCTATCAGTGACCATGTTTGCAAAAAGAATTTTTCGGTCTTGGGTTCGAGTTGCTACCGCAGCCCTCTTCGAAACATGGGTAACTTGAATGTCGAACTCAGTGTGTCTAGCAGATGTTCGGACCCTATGAATTGTCTGTCGTTTCATTAGTCGCACTCGCGTTGTTTTATTTTAATTTCCTAAATATCGCATCATCAGCGCTTAGTGGTGACACAATGCCGATTAACTAACAAAATCACAGGTTGGAGTTTCAGATAGTCTGAATGCTTTTGCGTAGGTTTGTACGGTCTGGTGACGTTCAACTCATATGTGACCCAGCATCTGATAGCATTGTAGATACATTACGATTGAACACCTAGAGTATGATTTATCCATGAATGTGTAGGTTCCCGTGTGTTCTAAATAACTCACTCCGATTTGGCTAACGGGATAACATTTTGACTACAGTACATTCTTTTCTACTTACGTCAATTTGCTGTTCGTCTAACGAAAATTAACTTATCTGCTGTCATATGCACAGCACGTAGGCTTTCTCCTTATTACAGCCACATTGTTTGTCTCTTCATTGGTTGTCGATGAGGTCAACGATAGTGGACTGTTGACACAACGTTTTTACTGTTCGTCTCAACAATCACGTTCACTTCAGAGGTATGTGTGTATCATCACTGTTCTCGACATACACACTCGGCATCAGCACACGGGACACCCTGAGGAACACGAATATAAGTATGATAGAGTTTGGAAAGAACATCTCAGGCTGAATATTCTAAACTTTAGACTACTAATGTCTGAAGTGCCTCAAAAACCTGCGTATTGAGTTGGCTGAAAAATACTAACGCTACCGGAAAGTATAATCGATTACAGGGTTATGGATTGCAGTCACTACCGGATTGTTTTTTTTCGGTTATCTGTTTCAGTCTCCATGTTTGCCCACTTTCACAATGTGCACGAAAAAACGGTTCGGTGGAAGTCACCACATTTTACGCGACCTAGCGTTTGCGCGACCATAACAATAAGTCATCAGTGGGGCCTATAGTTCATGCTAGTCTGCTTGCATTTGCACCCTGTAGCGTTTCACTTTGATTACCACAGTACGGTAGTAGCATTGCCGAACGGGACACGGGAGACATTCGAATTGGCTGATGAATCAAGCATGTATGTATGTCGCACAGCAAGTTTCTGAGTTTGCTGGTCGGTGCGCTGATTGGCACACTTTATGAAGACCGTCAATTCTCCGGGAGGGCTACCTTCTATTGACAGAATTAATGAAAGATTAAAACGAATGGTTGTTTCTAATCGATTACTATCAATGAGTTTGTTATACAAAATCGTCTTATTTCTTGGATCAAACACTGCTCGTTTATACAGACACCACCGTTTGCGACGATGTGTGAAGCGCCTCTGTGTGATCCTATTGTCGACTAGATGTTCACAATGACCTTGGATAATACATTTGATGAATGGTACCAGATTTCAGCCCAACAAACATTTTTGCAAGTTTCAGAGAAGTGGGAAGCGAAAAGTCTGCTCAAGCTTGTATGTTCAGTTAAAATAACCTAAGAATTGAATGGGTTACATTTGGTCCTATTGCAAACTTTGGATTCTGATCTTATCACAACTACGTCGTGTAATGTGTGAAATCCATCCGCTTGTAAACCTGTTGGGGTGTGAAAACTTCGCCACTATACAGACACTTCCGGTGTACCTGATTGGAATATTGCATTCGGATAGATGTCTCTGTGTAAATAATTTGTTAGACCGTGTTGAACATTTATTGTTTGCATGAAATGTCCCACGCTAAACCTTCCAAAAAACTTCACCTTTATGGTCACCAAGAAACAACCGACACTCTTCACGCTAATCGATCGTGTAGCTAGAAAGGAGTGACATTTTAAAGGCGACCTATTTCGACGAAATGTTTGACTATTTAAATTTGGAGGACGTCTTGACTGTCAAACTATAACCAAATGACGATCGATTCGAATACCACTTTTCAAGTGTTATCAAAAACCAACACCTCTGTGACTCATTCAGTGCTAACTAATTTTTGGTGTATTCTAACTCTTAACCGTTTATTATCCAAGGATACATATAATCAGGCACATTTTCGGTTAATTTTTTCAGGACATAAAGGCATATGGACGAACGTATGATTCTGATACTTCCCCTTGAGGCCGGTACAACTATAAGGAGTGGTGCACTTAGTTCGATGTATCGATCAGACCTCTTAAAATCAAACTAGGTCACTGGTCAATCACTAATTGGTGACTTAATTGATCCATACCACCAAGTTCGTCACTTAATTTACCCGGGTGAGTTGGCCGTCGTTCCGGTGGATCTAAGACCGGGGTAGTCACATCACCTGAACAAACCGGTTTTGATGACGCAGTAGTGGACCAAGCAACCCTATTTCGATAGCCTCGGTAGTACAGGGTATTCTCATTTAGACAGCGTTTGATGGATTGCTCGGCATGCAATAGACCATTCAGAGCGCTTCATCAGTGTTCACCTGGTGCTGACTTTCAACCAGATGTGCCAAGATGGTACTGTTGACCGATAGTATTTTACCGTGGTGTTCCCGGATTCATTTCGATATCGGACCAAAATGGCCTGCTCCCCGGGAACGAATGAAAGAGTGAATGCACAATGAGAAAAGGTCTGAACTGAGGTCTCTCTTTGTCATGAAAACGGAGTACAGAGGATGTGGTCCGGAGTTCAGTTTTTGTATAGATTCTGTTAATTGCCTGATTGAGTCTATTTGCTGATCATTCTGCGGTGTTGTCACCTTTGAATGGTGCTCGAGTTCACACGGGCCTCTTCATTACATCATGCGCTTCAGGTTTAAAGTAGCATTCTGTTCATTCCTGGTGTTAAGTACTTCTGGGTAGCCGTTATCATGTTCACTGTCTAGCTTATCCGTTGAACAAGCATCACATGCTGTGTCGATTAGGCAATGTGCGAGCTCTCCTTTTCGTGTTTAGAGTACAAAGCTGGAAAAATTCGTAAACTGACCTGAATTCTAACTTGAACTGTGCCATCTATTCGTCGGTATAAATAAACGTCTAAGAAGGATGTTCGGCTTTCAGTCTCTTTCTTAAACGTAGACTCAGTAGACCGATGGGCACGACTGAACGTGTCGTGCGCTGTACATTGGTTATTTCCAGAGCTAACGATGGTAACTATATCATTCACATACCGATGATACTAATTAGACTAGCTGGTAGTGAATTGGAGCGTGGTGTGTTTAAACTTTCCCATGAACCAATTAGCCAGGAGAGGCCTCGGGCGGGAATCCTGTTGGTCTTTCATATAACTGTCGGTGCGGAACACCGTTGAACAGCAGTTATACATCGAGGGTGCATCGGAAAAGGAGCTCCTTTCACTGCAGTGCCGACATCCCATCATCGAGTCCGGTCTCAAACGTTTAATCACTAACACTATTAACTGTTTCTGCCGGCGGTACGTTGGTGACCAATAACACTACGCCAAATTAGCGATTTTTGTGAATTCATGTTAATGTCTGAAATGCGCTTGACGAATTCAAACGTATCACGTAGACTGCAAGGGTCAGTCAGTTTTCGGACAGGTTCAGGCAGTTTCACTAGCCACTTTGCCCTCGAGTCGTAAGGTGAATTCATCATATCAACTATTGGACGAACCGGTACACCAAGTCTGTGAACATTCGGTGGGCCATAGGAACGGGGTATAGCAGAGCCCTTTGGTCGTAGTTACTCGTAATTCGTGGAAGTTATTAACTTATCATTCTTCAGTGACTTAAGATCCCTAGTGATCTGATCTGAGCATGACCCCTTTTGTTGGCGACTTCAAAAAATTCGCTTTGGTCTACGGAAATACTACTTTGTTTCTCCATGTAACCGCTTCTTGTTCATCTCGATTATTCCCTCAGACAGAGAACATTTGACAAATGGAACGAAAATTGTTCGGTTCATTAAGTAACTTCTGTTGGCAGCTCAGAGTTAGGGACTTCCGTCGTAGCATATAATCCGTTCTGGTGAATTTCACTGAATACGTGTTAACGACATACAAACATGCACCGGGGCGCTTGTTACTGAACATTGTAGCCGTTGTGTTTGCATCTTGTTTGGTCGCTCAGCTAAGCATAGAGAATACAACCTGATAGCTATGCGTATCTGATGCTAGCTGTTAGTCTGTCTGTTCACAGGACACAAACTGTCCGTTACCACTTGATGGATAGTCAGAGAACGTTGGCTACATTGAAAATTCTAATAGATAACATGAAAGATTGCGTCTGGTCTGGGCTGGTCCGAAAGTTTTTATCTCTGTCGTTGTTAAGCCTCGTTGCTATGTTACCATAAAATCTCTAAAGCATTCTGTTTGTCCACCGAACGTCATTTGCTCCTTATTCTGCCGTTTGCTTCCTCAATTTTTTCAGAGGTTCATTCTAACTGTCTCTTATCTCACATCGATATCTGAGATATTACATTGCCTAATTGACATTCATCTGCGTTTTACTGAACCTAACGTCATGGTACGTTAACGACTACCTTTGGGCCCTCTACCATCCACATGCGAGTCCTTCTGATCCGAATAAGAAAAATGATTCTGCAATGTGCCCACTATGGAGACAGTTGGAACCAATCTACCCCAAGGAAAGGGTCTTCATCACGGTCCCACCAAAACAAGTTAGAAGCATGCATTGATGGCAAGCTCTCAACAAGCCATGACAGTAACTCTGGTAATCAAAAAATCAAATAGCTTGCGGATATTATGTTGCATTACCAACGTTTAGTCTTGGCTTAGCTGTTGAGATGACACAAGCTATTGAAGATTAGAAACAACTGCAAAACTTTTACCAGCCTAAAAATTTCCGAGTGTCTAGGTTTCTTTATACGAAACACGTTGTTGTTCTTTTGTACTGAACCTGCAAAAAGTGCCTCAATTTTGTACTCCATTGTGTTCAGCATCGCCATTCATCCGGATCGCATAACGGTTGCCACAGGACAGGTCGCTGGACACAGTAAACAACAGGGAAAGGTCAGCATGTTTTGACTGTCATCACGTCGTTGTTTTTCTTCGCGTTTAACATTTATGAGACTGATAGCTTTGCTTTGCTTACTAACGAGAGCTTTCATATCCGTCTCGTTATCGCTTGTAGTTTTCTGTTTCACGCTGCTTTGCTGGTTCAGACTTTTTCGTCATCGACGAAGACCATAGGCCTGGCTCCAAACGTTCAATGTCACGATGTCTACACCTTCCAACCAAACAACTGAGGTCAAAATGGGGAATGCGGTAGTATCTCCAAGACAGATTTCTTACGTGTTTCACTGTCTCACTTTACTAATCATTCTTACTTCGCAAACAACCTAACGAAACAACGTCGAACTATGCCATCAAACAAAATTAATCGCCACCTCTCCTCGATTCTGTACTTCTCGTGGGACCCAGGTCGATAGTGGAATCTGATCTACAGTAACTGACTTACTGGTGACTGCCTTCATTTTTACATTTCAAGTAACATCTTGTCCACTTTGAACATTGCGCTAACCGCCCACATCATCGTCACCAAAAGATCGTTGTATTCTTTGCATCTTTAAAGATAGAACAGAAGAGCTAATGTGATCCTTATTACTGAATATCCGCCTTCTAGCCTATTCGTTGCGGGCAGGTTGATGCATCTGATACATACGTTTGAGCGCAGACTATGATGATCTAGTGTCTGAAGATAGATTTCTTCCTTCGTCCTGATCTTTGTGGTTAACTACTATCTTGTCGATTGATGACTGAGTGGTTGTTAGACTGAAGCACGGCGGTACGCACAAAACACGTGATTTTATATGCTTACTGATGCCAGATTTGTTCGCAAGTCTACCATCTCCAAATAGTCCTCAGTCATCTAATTCGGTTTTTTCTGTGCTTTTTGCTGTCTCCATCAACCCTGCCTAATGTGATCATCCAAACTACCTTTTCACCGTCATCGATTGCATTTTTTGTGTGGAAAGCAGCAAGGTCGACGTAACTAAACGTTGTGATCTTTAGCCAGTGTCCTGATTGGTCTCAATATCATCACTCCTAGTGAGAATATTCCATCCAGTTGTATTCGACATGACGTAACCTGCAAGCTGAATTACCGGCCACGAAATCTGGTGGTGAGAGTTGTGTGATCCACAATCGCTCTCTCATAGTGATTGCGCTGATGTAGGTTTTCTCACCGACAGCCGAAGTGAACTCACATCGTCAGTGTTTAATCTCAGTCAAACTTGACGATTGTTTCTCCCCATTGTGTTTGCTTATTGGTTTCACCCGTAGCGGTCAAGTCAGCTTGCCCTATTGGTGCACTCCATACCTGGTCACTGAGTCACTGTCTGGATGCTGCACCGTCTTTTTCAGCTAACATAGGGCTCCTTAACTAAGGCCCTATGAGCCCAACGGTGTGGTGGTTTACAAAGAACCCGATTGGGCTTGCGATACGGGTGATGAGATGTCGCATCGATTATAGAGATATCTAAGTTGCTTTCCCTGTAGGTTCGTGGTTTTACTTACGGTGATTGCACTATACCTCGATAACGGTATGCGAACGACTGTCCAATGCGGAAAATCGGCTTCAATGTCAACCCACCTGTTCTTGTAGGTCACACGGCAGCAAATACTTCGAGCTGTAAAAACTGGAAATTTAACTGTTAGCTTATTTCTACAGAATAACTAAGGCGTCTAGCTGAAACATATCGGTTTACAGTTGTTTGATATTTATCATGGAGCTACAAGTTACTCTTCTTGTATCCATGCCGTTTATACTTATCACATGTCTTCAGGATTTTAGACAGGTCTCACGACACTGTCAATCATCTCATCTACTCGAGTAGTGTCATCTCATCAGCTTGTAATAATTCTTTAAAGACAAAGAAGGCACGTGGTGCATTCACAACTCTTCGTCATTTATGGAATCACCAAGGCGTTCTACTACCGCAAGTGGAAGAGTGGGTCTACAATGTGTTCGTGTACGCCCGCTCTACAGGTCACTAATGTAGCTCATTCGTGCGACAGAGTGTATTAAATCTCGGTGTTCGATAACCGTTGTGTCCGCCAACCAGTCAACCGCCAACCGGTCAACTGGACTGATTAAGTGGACAACGATGTATTTCGGTGGCACACATTTGGGAAATACGTAAGCTTATCAGCTAGTAAGCAAGGTGATAAAAATCCACAGCTTACTTTGGGTTGGTCGTGTACTTTGTATGCTGACCGGGCGTGTGCCGCATCGCATATTCTTCAGTACAATTGTTGACTGTTGAAATACCTTGGATGTTTACTAGGCGATAACTTGCTCACTGGCAATGACAACTCCAGCAGGGCCGTCTGGCAAGGTTAGTAGATGCCACTTGCCAGGTTTTTACTATCATCTACACCACTGGTTTGGAAAGTTTTTTTGGATGTAGAGGTGTGTAGCAGCTAGTAAAAAGCATGTATCCGCTTTGTTGCCGGCTCTTCTCTAGCAGACTCCTTCGTTTCTGCTTAATTTTCTCTACTCCCACTTTTGTGTTACTCTTCCCTTCCCCGGGCTGTCATCAGGATCAACGAAAACCCGATCCACAGTACCCAATAGATAATGTTCAAAATCGAGCACGCATTTTTTGATATACCGTTCTGGTTACAATAAGATAAATGCTTTTGTCATTTGCTCTTAGTGATAACGGGACTGGTCGTTTGTTACTTATATTTTTAACCAACTGAAATCTCACTTGTCACATCCTTTTATGTACGCCTACTCCTCTCTTGCATATTTGACAATAGTTCTTGTTGGCGTACTAATCATCAGTCCCTTTTAGTTCCGATTATGGGTCTCTTTCTCTGCTAGCTTTTTTATGCACTTCCATCTGTACAGCCTCACGTACGTATTTGGAGTTCAGTGGACCTGCGCACGCTGCGTGTTCTTGGCTTGGGTGATTTCGAACGTGGTCTCTGTTGTCTGTCCTTCTCAAAAACCGTAAGTCCGCTTTGGCTTGTTCTCTGTTCCTCCAAATCTGCTTTTTCGATTATTTCCCGCTGGTTTCCTGATCACTTCTACGGGACAGTTGCCAACACGTTGGGCGGCGTCTACTGTCAGTTTGTAATTATTCAGCGACCATTATTGATTATTTATCCTAAGAATTGATCGTCTAGTTGGGGTTTGGTAATTTATGTTGTTATGCCCACTCTGTTGAGTGCAATATGCAAATTCGATCCAACCAAACAGGTCGAATCATGTTTGTTATGATTTTGAATCACCTGGAACCGTTTTAGAAACACTTTGAACGCTGCTAGCCAAGTCGCTTAAACCGATACCTATAGGTTTGGTTTGTTCGTCTTTGTTTCATCTCTCCGCAGACGTGGTTTTCATCAACATGTCTAGTTGATATGCGTTTTTGCAGTTGCTGGACTGTCTCAACTTAAGATGGAACATATCTGTCGGAGTGGCACTGAAACTTGTGCTCAACAGAACCAGTCGCTTCATGTCGCGATTTGTGTTTAACGGACTAGATTCTCAATTTGTTGTTTTCTACTCAATATTTTGTGCTTGAAATTCAAATCGAAGACGTTTGTTTGTGATTTGCAGTGGCAGATCGCCTTTGATTTTGTCTGTCTTCCTGGATTTATGAAGCACTGTTCCTTTTAAATTGTGCTTGTTTCGTTTTTGTGTGTGCTCAAACACTCTTCGTATGTACACATAAGTGCTGATATTTTTTTAACAAGTCGGCCAAACTTTACTAGTGTTTTCTGGCATTTATTGTTGTTTGTTAAAGTATTGTGAACCCCTTTGTTCTTTTGCAAACGCGGGTTTTAACCTGACCTACAGATCTATCAAAACCTCAGTTTCTTCTCTCAAACCACAGTGTTCGAACTTTTTCTGTAGGTCCTAGCCAAGCTGTTAAGGGCACTAACTCAAAGGTCGTACAGTCGTCGGTAAAAATCTGGTTCAATTAATCGCGTCAGAATGCCAGTGTTAATTCCTGTTGTTACACTAGACCCTCGACGTTGTGAGTTGTCAGTGCGTCGACAGAAGAAGTGAGTTTGATAGTAAGTATTGAAATAAAGAGAATGAAGTTCTGTGTCGGAATATACAAGCAATGCTTGATATTCGGATACACAACGTTTGGTACAACTTCAGTTAATCACATTTAGTTTGATTACTCATGATTAGGCTGTCAAAGCTGCTTGAAATTTCACTATCCGGTGGTCATCTCAGTCTTCATATTTCTGTGCTAAGCGTCTGACCCTCAACATAAATACGGCTCTCTCGGGACCCCGTAACCGCATGGCGTCACTGTTTGCGTGAGCCAAGATAGCAAGAAGAAGGGACTCATCGATCGAACGCAGATCGGGTATAGTACGGTCTTGCAGGGCTGGCCAAAAATCCTGCTGGATTGATGAACATCTGGAACTGAACTGTCACTGGTATGGTTCATCAAGAATTTCAAACATACAGACTGTATGTCCGACAAAACCATCAAACTCTGCACTACTTTATTGAGTGCCCTGGCACACAAGATGGAGACTAAAGTACACAATGTTTGAGGCTATTTCGTGTGGCGATACCTTGGTATCCCTACATTCCATTGAAGAAGCGATGGCCATGGGGACGTGTGTATACATAATTCATGGATTTTTCTCCTCACAATACCGATAATCGTTCCAGGTTTACCGGTACCACAGCATTGGGTTGCGGCTGTGTTAGGGTTATGCAGTCGGTTGGTGCTCTAAGTTGTGGATTTATTATGACTAGGTCTTGAAACACCTTGCTAAGATGGTTTAAGTTACCTTGCTCCCAATCACTCTTTTTAGCCTGATTGACTTATGTACCATCACTTTCAACTGTAATCTAAACCACTGTGTGTGAATGTTTTCCCTCATTTTCAGTTAAAACATCAGAGAGATTAGCGAAAAATGGCCTTACATGTCCACGCAAAAGATATCCGTCTGTCATTTTTGGCTCTCTTGCCCTCTACTATACATCGAGAAGTCGAACAGTTGTTGCGTGAGCAAGACATCGATCCGTATCAACTCCGTGCATGATCGATATTCATCAGACCGATGATCATTAGCCGAAACATGTTTCAAACTGAACGCATCGGCAATCTTTATTCTGATTTGTCGTTTTTAACATGATAGTCTTGCGTATGTATTTCAAGTTAAAGACTATTTGAGAAGAGTAGTGGACAATCGCAACCGCTCGAAACGGTACACAACAAGCTAGAAGTGCTACTGTCCTAATGGACCGCCACTGTTATCCATTGTGAATGTTATTTTCGTTCTTTATTCCTGTGGGGTTGGACAACTCGGGTAATCAAAGATGCAAAATAGCATCATTTGTCGGACAAACTCACGATGTTTTTTAGCCCTTCACTTCATTTTAGCTTCAAATTTTGAATGGAGCTGCCTATACTCATTGATTGGACGACTTTCACCCTCGTTACAAGAGTGAATAATTTAAAGCCCTGTTTTGAGACGAGATCACGGGACAGTTGTACTGTACTTCGTTGGACAGCACAGCATAGTGTTGTGTTTCACCCGCTCATGAGGCCAACTGAAACGGAAATGCACGTTACAATGATTTGTCAAAAATGCCTTTTCAATACACCCCGGCTATCACCGAAGTCACTTGAGTTCGTGACCAGAAATGCACACGATTGTAAATTTTGATGCAGCTTAAATCATTTACTTCTAGACGGAGTGAATTGTCCCGGGTTGAATTGCTCGCGAAAGAGGTTTGTTCTGGACGAATCGAGCGGCAACCCCCACACACATAAAAGTGTCTATGAAATACGGTGTACATCACCTAACAACGCTTTTTCTTCGGGTTGTTCCTTCATTGGCCACATTCATCATCATCATTATCATCATCCTCACAACAGCTCTGAGCTTGACCAGAAGGTACCGTGACTACATCCCCTGTTCAACAAACTAGTGACGTGGAATACAGTAGGAGAAAACAACGTTAACAAGAAGCTTGAAAATCACTGGAAGACAACTGAGAGGAAAAATCAGAAGTGGTATGTAAGCAGGTGCACCATGGACTGCAGCACACCATCATCTCGGACAACGTTTCCAACCAATGACTTGAGTGATCACGATAGCCCCAGCCAGACAAGTGACACCCACCCACTCGGCTCAATGGAACTAGCACGACCTTCACATTTCGTGGTCACATTGTTGTTTGACTACCACATGGTTTTACCCATCTGTTGGTGGTCTCAGTAGCAGATGCTGGGTGCGATAAACGCTCGGCTGGCATACGGAGTAAGTGACACAACCGTCGGCGGCTGTGCAACGTGATCAGTTGACCAACTGATGTGCTTTCTTTCAGCGATAACCGAGCGATTTTTCGACTCCACGGATGACACAGGTTGACGAAGGCAACTCGTGCTCTTGCTATCCTCGCTCGTATCTCATGAGCAATATCACAAGCTGAGAAGATAGTGCTACCCAAGTATGTCAAAGTGTTCACAGCTCCCGGCGGATTACTTATAATGAAGGCGCGAAGTGCATTCCATACAAACCAGCCCGGTCACTNAGCTTTTTGCTATTCCCAGCTAGAAAGGCTCGTTCCATCTCTGCTCTCTGTTCGATGAAGTGGTGTTCATGGCGTTTTCACAAGCTTTTGGTCAGCTTGCGTTTAAGTTCTCGATGGTCGTCGTCATATTCATAGTCGGGTGGAATCGACCGACGCTTGTTCGTGGGCTTTATCGACTTGACAGAGCTCTAGTTCTGTTGTAATTGCACATCTCCTTCGGAACATAACCCTTCACAGCATGGTTTGATAGCTGCTGTTTTTGTTTTTCCCAGTGTTCGTTAGAGTCTGTCACCTGACTGGAACTTGGCAACTGGTTCACCAACGCTCACTCGAATGTCAGTTGTGTTTTTGATTTGTTAGCTTATTTGTTTTGGGCCAATGACAAAGGAAAACGGGCACGCACAACAGGATAGTCTGGGTGCGGATGGTTGCCCTACGACAACCTTTAACAGAGTGGCGCCACCTGATGTTGATTGTGATGTGGTCGAGCTATGTTTACGGCTGATAAGCGCTGAGATCTCCATGTAACACATTGCTTCTTCCTGTGTTGAGATGTAGTGCTCGAAATGTGGAGATGGTGGTTGGGGCACAGCTACAGCATTGTCGGTGCGTTGTGCCCAGGCGTTAAACATATCTCCCAGCCGCTTCCCTGAAGAAAGACGACTAGGCTGGACATTCAAATTGCCCGCTAGTATGATGGCATCCGAGTGTTTAGTCTGCCTCAGAAGGTAGACGAGGGCCTCATAGAACGCATCCTTGGTAGCATCCGAACAGCTGTCCTTTGGAACATTGGCCGATATGATGAAAACAACTTTTTTCTGATCTGAGTTAACAGACTTTATCCAATGTATTGAGTCTAACAGCGCACAAGCGACTATTCACTGGGATCCAGTCGAGCAAACATTGCTCTGCTCTGGACGTCAGTGCGAGCCTCACTCCAGCTTGACTACGAGATTCAGCTTCGGGACCACCACAAACCATGAGGAAGAAGCGCTTGGATCGGCAGTTATCTAGAGTTGAGCTCAAGTGGATAATGGTGCCAGAATCGTTGACTCGCGTCTCCGACGCACAACGCACATCAAGTTCCAGATTTGAGAAGGTACTTGCTAGATTAGCTTACTGTCCGACTTGTGAGCGAGTTGGGACATTGAAGGCGCCAATGTTTACCAGTTGTCTTGGTCTCAGTAAGCCACTATTGCCTGAAGGCACGCGGAAGGCAGAAAATTTTTAGGGTAAAATAGAAGGAGAAAGTCATGATGGCTGAATAATGTCACTTCTAGGGGAACTATAAGTTTTGCTGCGTTCGGTCCTTTATGGTCACATCGTTCCGTTCCAAAGTAATTCCATAGAAGATTGTGTTTCATCACACATTAGCCAGTTCGCATATCACTCCTTACCTCACTTCTAAAATGTCGACCACATCGATGACAACGCATTCGGTTGTCGAACTTTTTATTTTCTGTTTCGTTGACCTTTAGTTCTATAAACACCTTTACTGTCTAGTTTTCATTTCATCAGTAGTCAGCTCTCTAGTTGATCAAAAGTTTGAGAGGGGAATCGTTTTCTGTATGAAAACCCGCTATTGATCGTCTAAAGTTACGGAGCTACACGTGATCTTTTCCGCTTGATTGCAATAGGAACGTTTGAGTGGACAGAACTACCAACCCCCGAATAGGTGTGGTCATTCTTTCCTACGATAGGCGCGCTCATGCTTGCATTCGTCAATTCAGAGTAACTTTCGTTGGTGACTGGATCGATATGGATTTCAGTCATCGCTCATTTCTAGTGAATGTACTGCTAGTTGCCTCGTCCAATTTGTACAGCCGACAAACCCATGTTGATTCAGTTAGGGTTTCCTAATCAGTACAAGCCGAACTGTGTTACTTATGATATGTTTTGCTCATATTCATTGTTTTTAAGATTCTTGTTAGCTTAACTGTATGATGTGCAGAATAGAATTACTTCAGAAAATAATCGAAAATGACTCAATTTAAATGATTATGGTAATTTTTCTTACTTTTCTCTAAATTACAGATCAGTGTTTTTGTTTTTTTGCTCTCATAACTACTTTCCATACATTGATTAAATGATGTCAATCCAATGTTCTGCTTTTACGATTCACATGCTTGGGCGCTGTGATTCAAAGGTAACTGAGAAGTAATGAGCTTGTTATCATCTCAGGATGCCCCCTCTCAGGTCCACATTCCGTGTTGATTGGTGTCATACTAATTTGCGTTCAATAAATTCATAACTGAAGGTTACCGACCGGCTGCTGGAACCTGTGGTGTTAATGTCACGAGCCCAGCTTATTGTCTCTCCCGCTGGTTCATTGCTATTGATTTTACGTTTCTGAGAGATCCTGCGTCGTGCCGCACGACAGTATGCAGAAATGGGAGCGATCGTCAACATTGCGACGCAATCTTTCTAGGAGTTTGTT
Organism: Paragonimus westermani; assembly: GCA_008508345.1. NCBI lineage: Eukaryota > Metazoa > Platyhelminthes > Trematoda > Plagiorchiida > Troglotrematidae > Paragonimus > Paragonimus westermani. The sequence goes on along the minus strand of QNGE01001805.1, from coordinate 97,552 downwards.
ACGACGTTTTGTCAAGTTATGTGTGTGTCCTGATCTTTTCTGTTACCTTGATGTGGTGGTCAGAATTGTGTGCTGTTTTCATCCGGGGTTGGGTGTGACTCAGTAATCCGACCTGGGAGTCCTTGGTGCTCGTGTCGTTGGTACGGTCATTCAAAACGACGACTGTCTTCACCAATGTTCTCATAAGTTGGCTGTCACAGATACCCGATTGCAGCTGGATACGAGCATTATCACGATGTGAACCCACCCACAATGCGGTTATCACTGTTTACCTGATTACGTAAACATACGACAGAGCGGTATTCACGTGAGTGATGCAAAAACCTTAATACAGCATAGATCATGGGCTGATTACAGCCAACTTGTTTAATCACGTTTGCAAGCCCGTTTGTCGTATACTATCTGAATAGCTACAAAGGTTGGGTGAAAAATGACAGGATAACTCAAATACAAGGACGTTTCAACGTACAACTGCTGTTCGTTTATGGCACGTTTACCGCTCCATAAGGTCCTTTCGTGGTTATCATATGTATCGTCTCAACGACGGTCCTGCATCCGCTAACAGTGACAGTGTGTGGGAACATCTCAGGAAGCAGACCGCAGCAGTATCCATCGTGATGACCGATATCCAGCACCCGAAACTTCCCGAATTATTCAACGAAAACGATATAATTATCTAGAGCTTCATGCGAGAGAGGATTGAAGCGTTCGCCGTTACCAGTGTGGATCCAGTCAATAATGACAAAAGAATCACATTAGTAACTGGCTTCACGCAATCAAAGACGACTGGCGGAAAGAACCAGACGAGTTAATTTTTGGTCTTCGCTAGCCAGCAGCACAAAGAGCTCTACAACCAGCTACAGATGACTACTAGTCTATCTTTCCAGACTACTAAAGCACTGATATACAGGGACTGGTTTTCCGTGGACAAAACCAGAGAACACCATAGAAATTCACCCAATCACTTTAGCAGCCTTCTACCATTGATTGGATGACCGTGAATGGCCTATCACAACACAATATCAAAGCGTCACCTGCTCGCCCTCCCCAGATTTACCAGAGATGCAGAAAAGCTGCGAGTGAATGTGGGTTTCCAGGGCACTTCTGAAGTATGACGGTAGTGAAACCTGGACATTGTATCAATGGAATGCACAGCCACTTCTTTCTGCAATGTCTAAGACGTATCTTGGACGTTCGATGGTCCGAAATGTTATTTACTCCTAAGGCAATTCGCCGACTAGATCCGGATAAGACTGAACCCATGCTGTTGCTCAACCAGCTTCGTTGGCTGAGACGTCCGTGAGATGGCTATCGAACCTATCCTGAAACAGCTTCTGTGCGGATAGCTCAAACTAAATAAGTGAAGTCTTGGACACTATAAACAGTGATATCAAGCTTTTTATCCAGCTGAGTCTTTTGCATTGTTATACCGACCTTATATCCTGGGAAGAAGCCGCTTTGAACAGGACCGTCTGGATGAGTTCGATCCGGTTCAATGAGTTACAGTTGCGCCGCCCTGAATTCGAGCTCGCGGTACTCAAAGGAACTATAGGTGTCTTAGGTCGTGGTAACGTGATCTGACGGCATCATGTCGAGTGCTGCCGCGAACGCGCTGAGCGTCTTGGGTTAGTAGGTTACCAACACAACCATAGCACCCCACGAAAGCGCGGACGACGGATGTGTTGTGCACAGGTAAGTTGAGTCGATTAGGTATTTTTCGATCATGTCAATCAAGGACTCCATCGTTTGTTAAATCACCCGCCCTTCCTTATAGACAGCTGGGTCCTGATCGTTTGCTACATTTTCTTCCCCTCTACCTTGTTGATGCACTTTTGAATGAAGTTTTTGTTTAGTTCCCCGCCCACACCCCAATTTTCTTTTTCTAATCCTATCTGAAATGCATTAATATTCTACTCCTATATTGAACCACCTCGTTCCTTCTAATTTCAACATATTTCTTCATATCCGGATCTCACTATTAGGGTCTCTACATTTTGTTTCACAGTAGCCTACAAACTTGCTAGCCAGCATTGGCCGACTGGACTAAAGAGGCCTCATTTTACTCGCCTCCTGGTCTTATTCTTTCGGTCTTACACTGGACACGTTGTATGGGAGTAGAACCGTAAGTAGTGCAGCACAGGGCATTTCTAGCGATTGTTGTGCAACGGCGTCCTTTGATTGTATTCACTGTGACAGGCTATTTCGGAAACAGATACTGCCAACCTTGTGTGTATATAGATAGAGCCGGAAAAAGTCTGCTTGCTTTTTTAAGCGAATAGGGTTTTCCATATAACTTTAGCCTATTGTCTGACGCACCAGCAGAGACTAACTGTCCTTCTTGGTCTTGTTCCTTCGAATTCTGCTGTGGCACGATATGCGTAGGTGGAAACACAAGTGGTTCACAGGAAACCTCTTATAATGGTTCCTGTAAGTAGTTGTCCTTTGGCTTCCGGAATCAGAAGATGTTGACCGATATATGTGTTAATGACTGACTGATCCCAGTATCTTATTGCTGAACTGGTTTAGGGTGTTTTCACGGTCCACTTTTACTAACTCATATTGGTTCAGATGTCATCTTTTCATAGTTTGCATGGTTACCCGAAAGGTTGCAAAATCTATTCATTAGCATTTGGACACTCTTTTTACGACTGTGATTTAACCACAAATATCCTTATCTCTTCTTTCCATGCAGGATAGCGGTGCTCGTCTGTGCGCTGTGGATGACGCGCAGGAACACGTTATTTCTGTTTGGGAATGGCAAAAGGGAAAAAAAATAACCGACACGAAGGTGAGTACTCATGTTGATGCGTGTAACCTTTATTCGTGGCCATTTGGGAGCTAAGCTGTGTCGATCACATTCCCCTTCGTCACTGTCGCTATCTGTTTGCGGGGTTTACTTTGAAGCCGAAAATTATTTTCAGACACTTGCATGCTACCTACCTCCAGTTCAGTATGGTTGGGGAAGTTGGCTAATAGATACATTGTAAGCATATGTCTACAAAATACTTCACAATATAACTCGGATTAGAGTTACTTCCGTCAGTGTGATTTGTTGTTCGAACAGAATGCGTATCCAGTGTGTTCCAAACCTGTGCGGTCTCTATACTTTTTGTCTACTCTAGGCCTTTCGAAGTGCCATTATTGGGTGGTTTGAACCAATCAGGTCCGACTCTGACGGCCGAGTTTGATTGGACCAGTATAATTTAGATGGTTAACATTTTCAGAATGTATGTTAATTTAAGTGGTTCTATCGCCCAAGGCTGATGGGCGGATGAGTAGCGAATGTGGACCATGTCCTCTAGGGTTAGCTCACTGCTTTGCAATGTAATAAACTATTTTAGCTACTCATGAGTAGCATGAATTTTGACATCATTTGAACTAACGACGAGATAGCCGGTTAGCAATAAATACTTTCCGCGAATCAAATTGTCAATGGTACTCCCCATGGGAGCTGGCATGAAACGCGAATGTTGTTCAACTTTGAATCAACCAACTCCTCGCTTATTCATTTATTGCTGTCTCCATTATTGTTACGTGTGCATCCACGTTTGAAGACAAATCACTTGCCAGTTAAGCAGCTTGGTTACTAAAAGCAATAAAACTTGGAGAATGTAAGGCGTGATGTACAACGACAGTACCCAAACAGCCCGTGATCCATTGGCTTGAATGTTACGTATATATATATATATAACCAAATCCCCAACTACTCATCAATAATCTAAAATAACGCCTTGCAGGTTTAATGAGATCGGAGATTTCGACTNATATATATATATATATATATATATATATATATATATATGGATCACGGGCTGTTCGGGTACTGTCGTTGTACATCACGCCCTACGTAAATAGCAATGCCCCAGATATAAGCGAACAGCAAACTACGTGACGAAATGTCTGGAGTTATCAGTCCCTAATAGTACTGTGGATTCATGAAGAGTGTGACGGAGTGATGGTTTGATTTGAGAACAATCCATGCCTTGCAATTCTTTTGCTATGTCAAGCTGTAAGAGCCTTGAAGACAAAGTCTTCTTTGTGCTGTTTTGTGTCGCTTAGCTCGTGTTAATGAGCCAAGGCACGATGTGTTATGACATGCCCGTTTCAAACCTCTAATAACGTGAACACGTGTAAGAGGACCTGCTAGCTTTTTGGTTCGTGCCCATGACAGTCCCAAACCATTAGCAGAATAATGTGTGAATGTATGGGAGTGGGTGCGAGACAGAATGGTACAGACACCACCTGTGTCGGACGAGCTGGACCTATCAGCCGTATTAGGTACACAATGAATGAACACTACTGTTTATCGAGATCACGTTACAGTTCAGAATTTAGGGTAAGAGGTCATAACACACCGAACCTCGTTGAGGTATCAAGTACGACGTGTCAACGCGGTTAGTAATGCGCACATGGACAAAAATGTGTCCGGTCAAGGAGGTACATGCAGACCCATTATGAACGAGTGGAGGTACGACGGGTTTATCACCCATGCATGATTGTTTCTAAAAGAACAAATTTACTTCCAACGTACGTAATGCGCATGGGGTTTATCCCTATCCCCTTATCCTCTCTTATTCACAAATGAACCAGGGGCGTGGATAAAGTATGTACATACTCCATCGCTCAGGTCGTCTCCAATGTTTAAGACATGGTCAGTGATTCTAGGATCCCGATCGTATTTTGTGGCGCGTGGGTGTGAACTACATCGCAGATATCTGTCTGCTTTTTTTACACATGGAGTCTTCCATCCTAATAACTCAAGATGGATGTCGACTCGTCTAAATAGGTGGATCGACTCCGCATGGTACTGCATTGTATGTCATCTCGCCACCTGCTTCCTTCTCTTCTGTGTTCTTTTCTGGTTCAACTCCTCCGGCTACTCAAACGACGTCACAGTATGCTTAAGGGTTTTTTGACCACATTGGATGATACGTCGGTGGTCATGATTAACCGATGGGTGATCGGAATGTTTCTTGTTTGAGGGTATCTTTTCTAGCGCTCTTTTCTACTTCAGAAGACTGCAGTGCGGCAGCTTTTAAAAATAGTCCTGCTGTACGCCCATAGAATCGTGCTTAATCACCTAGGTGATATTGCCAAATATGATCCTATGAGTGCATCTGCTTTTCATCTGATTGATCTCATCTGGTCTGTCTGTCGAGGTTGCGCTTGGTAAGACTGGATTCCTGCAGAATAAATCCGAAGGGCTGCTTTCGATTCGGTCACTTGTAACGTTCCCTGAAACTGTCTTCTTCACGAGGGAGTATCAGAGAAAGGCGTGAATCTGTTGACATCACTGTATGTTCACTGTACAAGCAAGATGACAGTTTCTGGACAACTATCTATCACGTCCATCACCTCTAATGGTGTTCGTCAAGGGTGTCCGATTTCCACCGTCCTCTTCACTTTCGTCATGCACAACATTCTGGAACGTACGCTTGAGAAATCCAGTAAGCTGACTGTTGAGCTTCTCCTCAGAGCTAGCTTGACCAACGTGGAGAACGCGGATAACGTTGTGTTACTTAGCCTCTCTGCCGAAGACATGCAGACCATAGTGACCAAGGTGAGTGACCGGGCTGGTTTGTATGGAATGCACTTCGCGCCTTCATTATAAGTAATCCGCCGGGAGCTGTGAACACTTTGACATACTTGGGTAGCACTATCTTCTCAGCTTGTGATATTGCTCATGAGATACGAGCGAGGATAGCAAGAGCACGAGTTGCCTTCGTCAACCTGTGTCATCCGTGGAGTCGAAAAATCGCTCGGTTATCGCTGAAAGAAAGCACATCAGTTGGTCAACTGATCACGTTGCACAGCCGCCGACGGTTGTGTCACTTACTCCGTATGCCAGCCGAGCGTTTATCGCACCCAGCATCTGCTACTGAGACCACCAACAGATGGGTAAAACCATGTGGTAGTCAAACAACAATGTGACCACGAAATGTGAAGGTCGTGCTAGTTCCATTGAGCCGAGTGGGTGGGTGTCACTTGTCTGGCTGGGGCTATCGTGATCACTCAAGTCATTGGTTGGAAACGTTGTCCGAGATGATGGTGTGCTGCAGCCTATGGTGCACCTGCTTTCATACCACTTCTGATTTTTCCTCTCAGTTGTCTTCCAGTGATTTTCAAGCTTCTTGTTAACGTTGTTTTCTCCTACTGTATTCCACGTCACTAGTTTGTTGAACAGGGGCTGTAGTCACGGTACCTTCTGGTCAAGCTCAAAGGCGCTGGGATGATGATAACGATGTTGTTGTCCTTGTTATTTTCGTTGTTGATAATGATGAAAATGATGGTATATAAGCGAAGGATCAGCCACCCACTGTAAACCTATGCACCACTCTTACGCTGAAATGAGATTTTTTGGAATTTTTCAACGTATATCTGCTACCTTCATTAATGTGTAAAATCATCGAGCATGTATACCTTTTGACAGACCTGTCCATACCCTACATGAAGGTAGCAACGCTTTGTATTCGGTCTGCTAACTCCCGTCAGCCATCGCAGATCTGAGAAGAATCGTGTAGCAAACAAGCTCGTTTTCGACATTTCATCATCACGCTAAATGCAACTGATTTATATAGGTTCGATTGGGTGATAGATGACGTATTATTGAGGTAATGGTTGTCAGTCAGTAGTTGCTGTTTGATTCGGGTCATGCGACTCAGCTACTTAACGTTCATCGTGTGAATTATACGAAGTCTGCGGGGGAAACGTAACATCTATGCGACCATTCTATCCTGGGTTTATGTGCACGGCCATGGAAGGTTCAACAGCTTAACTAGCCGTTTTCGGGCGTACAGTGAGTGTAGTAGGATTGCGATGGCCCCTACAGTTGATACTATGCGACCTACGACCCGCTTCGATTGCATCCCACATATTCGATAGATTGGCTTGAACGAATCTGTGGGGCCGATCAAGTGAGTTGACTCGATCAAATGCGTGGCGACTGCAGACGAACAGGGCCTTATCGATCCCCGTGTTAGCCACACGGGTTGGTGCTTCCGAATGCGTTCAGATAATCACCATGCTGTGCGGCCTATCTAGCTTGTTCCACAGGAACAAACGAAACGGTAAACACACAAAGAGGCGGCATGAACGGGCAGTATATTTTCCAATTGTGAGCGCAATACTGGTGTGGGAGTAAACTGAACGCGTAGTTGAGCTGCAAAGTATGTTTTGTTGATTGCCACATTAAGTTTCTTGGTTACGCTTTCAGCGATACCATCACCCTTGAAGGACAAGGAAATATAAACAGACTTTTTGTTTGCAGTTTCCATGTTTGCGCTCTGTGTATTTTTATGAATAAACTGCTCCGGATAGCCGTTTTAAACGAGTGTATTAATTATGAGCTGTCTTTACTCTTCATTGGTGTAGCTTGAACAGATTTTCGTCGCAGAAGTTATCACGAATGTGCTGAGTTCCAGGCACTCTTACATTTAAGTTTGTAATGTTTAAATTTCCCGGAATTCCTCCCAATGTGGTGTTATCTCATAAAGAACGTTTCCGCTGTGCCAAACGTCCATTATTACATTCGTCACAGTCTTGCACAAACAGACCAGTCGAAAGCTTTCTTTTAGACATACGCCGTCAGTATTAATATTCTGAGAATTAGAGCCTATGCACTGGTAACTTGCGTGCGGGTTCTTTGTGTGATCGCGTTTGCTTCACGGAGAAATCGTTGTATTTTATGGCGCATTCACTTTAATGGTTCTCTATTCCATGAGTTGTTCGTGCTCTTCCAGAATGAAAACAGGCTTAAGTGTGCGCAAATTGTTACAGTGGGCAACTTGAATTAGTTTGATATGATCATTGTTGCGTAACTTCTACAGGAAATGAAAGTTGTGTGTAACTTCACTGAAAACCCAAACGTATTGGGCGTTCGTTATCGGATGCGATTCCATTCTACCCCCCCCCCCTAAAATTTCGACTGTTCCACTCGTATGGCACTATTTGATCCTTGTGCTTGCTCATACTTTCTAGCTGGTTGAGCGTCCTCTTTTGGGCCTTCTTCTGCGACTATTTAGCCATCACCACGGGCTAGTCGCGAGTATTGATTGGACCAAGCTTCGAATCCCAATACAATGTTGGTCGCCTGCTAAATACTCAATGTGTTTACCTCATGTTTTGCTGATCCAGAGAATGTGCACTTCGAATGAGGTTTCCATAAACTAAAGACGAACTGAACGTCTGTAGATTGTGGTTGCCAATTGTCTGACTTTTCGTCTAGTTGTATAGGTCTCAACGCTCAGGTCGAATTGGCCTACGGAGTCTTTATGACCCTTCTGTCTTTATTTATCATTCTTATCGTACGACTTGTTTCATCGGCTGGTTGGGCTCATAGTCAGCGGTAATCTTCTGACCGATCTGGTCAGCGTGACTGGAGACCCACCAATTTTTTGTAACGGTTTTCGCATTAATCTAAACATTTCAGTTGGCTCATTTCGAAAGGAATCACCGATCAGAGTTTTGCTCTTATTAGATTATCTCAACAGTGGACATATTCGTCCGTTCAAAATTTATACCTTGATCATCGTGATTATGAGGTGAACATATTAGTCACTCCTTCACTACCCCAATGGTAGGCGTGGCCGAATTATCGTATCCAAACTTTCAGCCGTATTCCCACGTGGATACTTTTTAGCTTGCTCGATTATTTCGGCAAAGGAATAAACAGAATCGCTCTGTTCATTTTAATTGATAACCACCTACTTTCAATTAACTGCCTTCCCTTCGAACCAGCTGATCTACGCTTTGGTCTATGATCAGACCCTCTAGTTGGTTTGGTTTAACCTTGTTAAGCCAACTTATCAGATGGTCCTGTTTAATTCGTGGTGTCAAGTGTTCGTTTGTCTGACATTTCATCTCTCTCGAGTTGGATGCTGGCCACTCGCTCATTTCTTTGGTGGTTGATTTCCACCGATTCGTCAATTTGCTCCGAACTCGTTGCTACACAACCTCTCGAAGTTTCTATACGTTATCCGATTTTGATCAGGTGTTAATAGTGCCGTCGTTCAGTTTTTTTTCTTTACGTAATTACTCATCCTAGGAATGAAGTCTGTGTGTGACTCAACCGTCGGGGATGTCTTTGTTTGCACCTATACAAGCTGCCACATCTGTTACCTATCACGTTCACTGCCCCTGTTTAGCAAGCGATGCTAATTACTAAAATCCTCTGCTGGCTGTCCATCTGAGCGTTAGCTTCTTCATCCAGTATTCCTTGACCCTGTCTATTTGGGTCCAACTGAGGGTTCAGAATATGCTAACCATATCATATTCAGTTCGATGTTTAGTATCGTTTGCACTGACATATCAATCTTCTCAAGTGAACAATCCGCTCGAACCGTTTTTTAGTTATGTTTCTTGTTCCACGACAGTGCTCTAACGACCCAGTTGTTGTTGCGGAATTTCATCCCTTGGACGAATCCTCAATCATCACTTGTGGGAAGAATCATTTAAACTTCTGGACTCTTGATGGCAATACGCTGAGCAAAAAATCGGCCATATTCGAAGTAAGTCGGTTCAGCTCACTTTTTACCGCTTCGTTGTCATTCACTGAGCAGTGCGTATCCCGTTCATCAAATTTCAATTGCCCGATGATATCTGTATCATACAGTCTATCTACAACCTTACCAGTCTCCTTACTGTCTGTGTGTACTGCTGTGAATATTATCAACGTTCCATGGCGGGTTTTCTTTTTGCATAAAATTATTAAGCACCTAATGTGAGACAGTTCCGAGCAAGTGAGGACTGCAGCAATTTGTCTCACAGGCTATTCAGCCGCGCCTTGTAAGTTAGTTCCCATTAGCAAAATTGGTGCTCCTAATCTTTGTCCGTTCAATAACATCCCCACTGTTTTTTTTCTTAAGCGGTAACTGACACGAATTGATACACTAATATTTCATGCTGACTCCTATTAATGAACCTCAACAATTCACATAACCAAACTTCCAGCTCGGATGTGTTATATAAGGGAAACCTGAGTGTCACATTCATGTTTGTGAGGAAATGGTGTTGGCTAGTGGTTAGCATTAGTTGTCCAAATTGAAGTGTCACGGGTCATTTACCGGCTGACGCTTATGTTCATCCAAGATCATCAAGACAAAACAGATATCGATAGTGATATCGTTGTATCGTGCAGTTAGATCTGTTATCACTCTGTGTCTGATTTTCATATTCACTAAAACAGCTGGCTTTACTTTATGTACACTGTAGACTGAACTGTTGAATGACCAACTAACTTCTTTGATTACTGGTGAGTAGTCGGGGATTTGAAACGAAAACTGCAGTCTATGGAACTGCTCACAGCGTATGCGTTTCCTCTAGTTTGCTCCATTCAACATGCATGGCTAACGCACCACGCGTCCAATCGATTAAATTAGACCAGAGGAAATGGGGGCGCCTGTATGAGCACATTTCGTACCCAGTTCGAATTCGGGAATACGGATGGCGATAACAACTGTTGTGCATAGTAGGCGAAAGCATGCACTTCATGAGAAATGATCAGGTTCGCAATAGAACACTCCGGTGGTTTGTACAAATGAGATGTAGCAGACTGGAGCTCTGGTCTCTCCCAGTAAGCTACTGTGCTAGGCCAAGTTGGATGATAATTTGTTTTCCTTGAACGTTTGTCTTGTTGTGAGACCGAGGCAACTTGCCTCATAGAAGCAATTGAAGCGATATGGACACAGGAGTGGTGAAACCGAACAACGAGTCCCTAAGGCCCAGGACTATCATGTGTTGATTTTTGAAAGTAATGACGGGTGTAGGTTATGGAAGTGCTTTCCTTGGTGCTTTGTTTAATTTGCGGGTGAGAAGTTCACTTTGAAAGGCTGGCGCATTGATTGCGTTTCTCTTTCCCCATACGACCATAAGGTCCTGCAAAATAATTTGCCGAAGATACCTCTGTTCGAATCCATTGTTTTGATGACAGTGCTGTTTGGCTGATTCAAAGTTGCCTAGAATTGTGGTCTGTTTTTTCTATACGTTGACCTCAAAAATAAAAAACAGGCGCTTTGTCAACCTAAACTCTTCCGTACTTTAACTGAATTCAACGTAACACCTTACCTTATTTCATGGTTTTGCGACTGGTCCGTCAACTTAGCTTCATAGCCTGCGATGGTTGGGTCGCATGCCGGCTGAGCGTTTACCCTACCCAGCACCAGCTGCTGAGACCACCAACAGTTGGGTAAAACCACGTGGTAGTCAAACAACAGTGGGGCGATGAAATGTGAAGGTCGTGCTAGTTTCATTTAGCCGAGTGGGTAGATGTTGCCTACCTGACTGGGATCGTCGTGATCACTCAAATCACTGGTTAGAAACGCTCTCCGAGATGGCGTGTACTGCGACCAACGATATGCTTGTATTCATACCACTTCTCATTCAACCACTTAGCTTCTTTTCACCGATTATCGCTTCCGATCATTTTTCTGGAATATTCCACATCACTATTTTGTTGAGCAGCGCCTTGAGCCACAGTACCCTCTGATCAAACTCATGGTCGCAATGAATTTGTTGATTGTTTCCGAATTCAACCACCACCTGCACGATATCATCTATATGCTATGGAGTGAAACGCACGAAAGCAGACGCGAGCTTCGATGAACTTTTGATGCTCTGTCAATTTGAAATCACCTTCAACTCTATGCAACGATCTTCAATTGACTACTGTGTCTGGCTTCACGCGCTTACATATCGTCTTTTGTCTGTCTGCACACAATCGTGTTTATCGAACTCCGTGAATACAGCACTAGAAATCGATTAATCGATTCGAATGTATGCAAGGAACAAACGGAAAAGTGGACAGACCCAGTAACTGCTTTTTCTTCACACAACTCAGCTGTCCTAATTTTTTTTTGCTTTCCGGATTTAGTTGACTACTTTTAGGATCAACCTCAATATTTGGTGTTGTTTATTCGGCGTCTGGATATATTCATTTTCTTGCCATTGCCTTCCGTCCTGTTTCCCTCCGTCGTTATTGGTTGAAAGCTAAAGTAAGACGATAGAACTTATTCCTAACGGCCCCGGTGTCTGTTCATTTTCAATCGTCTGTGTGTGGGGAGAAGCATCACGTTCTGTGCAACTCGATCCTACTTCGTCTATTTAGACCGGACGTTTTCTTCCGGTTGGCACACAATCATTGCTCCTCATAGATTTTGCTTGGTCGGATGTGTTTATCGAACGCTATTCTGCTGTTTTCAACATTGTTTACATTCCACAAGCGCAGGATTATTTGCAAGTGGCAATCAGGATGTTTGTCGTTTGCTCCGCGTACTGCGTTAATACAGAGGATTCTGCGGATTCGGGATTCCGTTTCTTTCGCATGTATTTTAACATCGTGCAGTTTGATAAGGATCTGTAAAACGAAAACTTATTATGTTCTCTGCGTTTGTATATTGCACCATTGGTTCTTTGGACGTGTGTGGTCTGTAGGTTCGATGTGAAAGAAAGGGGTTAGAAAGAGAGCTCTAATTGTCCAACGGTTTATTATTGTTTCCAATATGACGCGCCTTTGAGGATCTCGAACTTGCAATCCCCGTGCAGTTGTTCAGTTAGGCCCTTCTGCGAACGCTGTTCAAGCAGTTTTTCTGTTGGCAACCATGCCAAGTTTTGCTATCCAGCTGGAGTGAAAATCACGGGGCTCTTCAGAACATGTTCTGTCTTACCCTAGTGAATGTTCACCTGAAACTGTCCAACTTGTGACGTCGATTGAGGTGCATCAGAAAACGTTGTTTATTCGGCAATGGGAGATAGTATGGTAACTGACAAAATGACATCCTTTGGTTACTTAAGATGTATAACTCATTCGGATACTGTCATATTTTGCGGTCTTCCATCTCCACAGCGATGTGCTTAATGTTCGAGCGCATTACTTTGACATGGAAAACAACTGGGCATGTCTACGCATATTTTACGGACCCCACATATTGGGTATTGCATTGAGATTTCGGATAAGACGGTGTCTCACGTGAATGTTATTCGTTAACTTCCGAAGTGAATGCGAATTTGCCACATTCTAAACAGTTGCAAGTGAAATAATTCGGTTAGGGATCGTCATGTTCTCTAGGGTATCCATCTACACCTTTCTCGCTTAAACAGTCTCGATGTAACTTTCGCGTGTCTAAATATCAACTTAAGATGTCCCAATGGTTTTTTTCTCAGTTTCAGCAGCGAACGGGGTCTCATAAACAATGTACACACGAGTAGGCTCATAGATACCGAGACGAATTTGCTCTTATGGAGCGACAAAACACAGATCGGCTGGGTGCAGGGAGTAAACATGGTTAGCTCAACTGGACTCAATTTCCGTGGCTGATCGAGTCACCTATCGGCACTGGAAGTTGTTGACTAAATATGAAAATTTGTCAACCCTTAGGTTATAATGAACCGGTCAAGCAATTCATAATAGAAACCGATTACTGGATGCATATCATCTGTCCGCATCGTTTCAGCACTATTTTCCGAGAGGTATCTACTGAAGAATCGAACTAGTCACCAGTGCTAATTGGTTTCAGCTTTTTCCCATTATCCTCTCTATTGATCTGTTTTGTGAGGGGTTTCGTGAATCACGCTACACGCCTCACACATAAGGGTGGTCACTCTCCTAAGTGACACTAGATTCCGTCCTAGCATCGTGCAACCCGTTAATATTTCTCGTGAACAAACCTCTGAGCATAAGCCCATTGCATACTCAACCAGCGTAGTCTGAATTTAAAATCCGTTGTTTGCCTCTCGGTGTCAATCACCCACGTGATCAAGAATGGGTGTTACTTGTTTATCGGTCCATCACTTCTCATTTGTTTCCACACGTAACGTTCATTCACACATTCCTTTGTTCACCGAATATGGACCAACTCGGTATTGCTATACGGCAGGGAAAGTCGATCCATTTCTAAACCGCCCTCAACCATGCGAGCAAACACGACACTTGTTACGGGTACGTTACTTGCCTTAGTCAGCCCCGCCCAGTTTGATCAGTACTCATGCGTATCAACGTGCTATCTTAATTCGTAATCATTTGACCAGAACCCGTATGACGCGAAATTTCTCTGTCGACCGTTCGTGACCTCGATACATGATTTTTCAGGATGAAGCAGGCTTCCAGAGAGCAAAGCACCCCAATGTGCATAACACTTTTGAGCGAGCTGCCCACTCGGATCTCGACAACGCAACAAATTGTCTTCACCGCGGATAAAGTGGTCCAACAACACATATTGACAGGAATTAGAACGACACGGCCACAAAACTGAGGGGAGCCAAGTGACGCTTATTGCTTTGACAGCGTGGCTATAGCACGTCACATCAGAGTCCACAAATGGCGCAGTCAACCTAAAAACACTATAATGTGCGTTAGGTTCTGCGGGAAAATAGTTAGGCTTTGATCAATCTTTTCGTGATTTGTAAATCTGTTTCGTTCATGAATGCAGCGTTTCACTATCTATCGTTTGATCAGAAAGCTATTGTGATGACACAGTGTGTTAGGGAAACATGGCATTTTCAGTTTATCCATTTGTAATCACCGGCGCATACTGTTCCCACACCAGCATTGCCTTTCAAACGCTGAAGTAGTTACGGAGACGTGTGGACAGTCAAGTGTTATCAGTCGTGGGCCGTTGTGGTCAAAGCACTGGATCACTAGTGCCGAGAGACTCGATTGGAAATGTGTGTACACCCCAACCCTACCCACAGCCATCCAATCTGGCTACGGTTTCAGTGGTTTGTTGTCCCCGTTCGCCCACCCTACTCGGTTAGAAGGTGTGCCCCTTAACTATAAGACCTTTGGTCTGGACTCCCGATTTTGTTGCCGATCCCAGAAATCCGGACACACTGTGCACCGACCTGGGGCCAAATGGTTATTCTGGCATGCCAGACTAATGATGGCTTTGTGTGCGTCTTACGGCTGGCTTCGTGCCAGCAATCAATAGGGGTCAACCAAAAACCACAGACGAACCTGTGCACTCCCCCCAATGCGTTTTTTCGCACAAACACCTGAATGTGCGACTTGGTAAGCCACCTAACCCTGCCACAAGCATATCACTTGAGGGCTAATTTTGGGAACATGGTTGAGCGCGTTACGAAACCTTGGTTCACTTGCGGTGTGTCAATGACATGGCGCATCACTCAGCTAGGGAAACGCGAAAGCCAATGCGAAATGCACTGACAGATCCTCGGCACTTAAATATTACACAAAACTGAATCAGTTCTATTTTGTCTACTGTACGCGGGAGTTAACAACGGTCTCACAGAAGTAGGTCGCATGCTAACATGTTTTTGTAAGAAGTATGAGAGTATTCTGGATACTGTGGCTGT
The DNA here is from genome assembly GCA_008508345.1 of Paragonimus westermani. Lineage (NCBI taxonomy): Eukaryota > Metazoa > Platyhelminthes > Trematoda > Plagiorchiida > Troglotrematidae > Paragonimus > Paragonimus westermani. The sequence goes on along the minus strand of QNGE01001805.1, from coordinate 82,249 downwards.
AATCGTGCGCAGATATGTTGTCCAACAGACGCCCGACTTGAATGTTAGTCCGTACGTGTACTTTCCATTTACAATGGTCAGTCAGCAAGCCACTATGCTTTCTTATCGATTTAAGACCAGGGTCACTTGTTTCCTATGGTAAAGCCACATATGCGGAACCCGCCGTTCTCAGAATGTACGAAAATTTGCACTTCACAATTTGATGAGTAGTCGGGGTTTTGGTATGTTTTCAAACTGAACAGCGCTCGCATTTGATCGCAGCCTTCGCATCCAGATAAACTTTCCAGCCAGCCTCTTTCGAAAACAAGCACTAGACTCGAGTTTCGCTCTTATTAGAGCTCGTCAGTAGTGCATATCCTTGTCACGGCCGGGATTTGAACTCCGGCCATTCCAATCATGAGACAACCGTGTTGACCACTGCGCCATTGACCACACATTAGGCACGACCGAATGATCAAATCTGAACGCCCAACTACTCTCGCTTGTGAGCAATGATCAGGTTGCCCGATCTTCTCGAGAGTAGACACAGTAACTGTCGTGTTAACTCCAATCGATAACCCCGCGATTAGGACTTCCAAGACAGGTCGAGATCACTGATCTCATTAAACCTGCAAGGCGTTATTTTAGATTACTGATGAGTAGTCCGGGATTTGGTTTGTTTTCAAGTTGATCACCACTCACGTTTCGAAAGAGGTTGACTGGAAAGTCTATCTGAATGCGAAGGCTGCGATCAAATGTGAGTGATGGTCAACTTGAAAACTTCACAATTTGTCTAGTATGAATCCAAGCTACCGAAGTACCCACGAAATGTTTTTCTTGTTCATGTTGTTCAATAAAATTTGTGATCTAAATGTTCATTGATCTACTAGTTGAAAGCAAAATGTCCAAACTCTATCACGGTAAGATTACCCATTTTAAAGTAAGCCATATAAGCGAATGCAATACACGTTTATGAACCGCTTACTGTTGCCCTCCGCGTATGCACCTGTCATTCGAAGTTTCATGCTTCGATAAACTGAACCGTTCTCTTGCGGTTTGCACATGCGACAAAACTTCACAAATTTCGTTGTCCATATTGCCATCCACGCCTACCAGTGCTCTAGTAGACTGGATACATGGACCGAAGATAGCATTAAGCGAATCGTAAAACTCCTTGTGTTGCCGACGATCTGTGAAGCCTTGCATGCGCTCTCCCTGTTTCCTCCACCAATTGTCCTTAATTCCGCGAACACGCTCAGCCAGTTGACGGCGGACAATCCGGAACGCAGCCTTCTTCGCTCCATTGCCTGGGTCCATTGTAGATGTGGCGAAAGCGGCATTCTTCTTTTGTACCAACTTGGAGATAACCATGTTGTCATCGAACCAGTCTGCGCGTTTCGTCCGCTCTACACCGATCGTCTCGGTGGCTGCCGCCTTAATCTGTTTTTTGACTTGTTGCCACATACCCTCAGGGGTAGTGGATATAGGAGGTTTTTTTCAGACGGGCGACGACTGCACGTTGGAAGGTAGTGTTCCTCTCCCAGTTCTCCAGCCGTCTGATACCCAGCTTCTGCCGTTGTCCAAAAGATCTACAATAAACAGGCTTACGTACATGAATAAACAATTTGGTCATGACCAGCCTATGATCCGTGCTACATTCAGCACCGCGCATCACTCGCGTGATGCGCACCTCACGAATGTCACGCTGCCGTGCAATCAAGTAGTCAAGCAGATGGCGGTGGCCACTTCGTGGATGTTGCTCGCATCCAGTTGGAATCGGGTGTTCATGATAGACAGCTCGTGAGTAGCGCACACGTGCAGCAGACGATCACCGTTCGCGTTGACTGAACCAATGCCGTAGGGTCCGAGGACTTCCGGCCAAGCTACCGAGGCGCGCCCAACTCTAGCGTTCAAGTCGCCCAAAACAAACAGTTGGTCACTCACCGGCGCCGACCGGATTGTGGCGGACAGCTGATCATAGAACTGGTCCTTTGTATCATCAGTGTGACACATAGTTGGACCATAAACACTAGTAATTGTAGCACACTTACCTCGACCAAGTCGCAGGCGCATCGACAGCATTCGAGGGCTGATGCCGTGCGGTTCGCCTATCATTAAAGCATTGATGCGATCAGCGACTGCAAAACAGACACCATACTCCCGAACACTGTCTGCCGGGTAACCTATCCAGTAGAAGGTGTACCCGGCGCCTGCTTCCCGCAACTTACCTTGGTCTGCAAGCCTTGTCTCACTCAAGGCTGCTACGTCGATTCCATATCGATGCAGTTCCATCGCGATCAGGGCGGTGCGTCGATCCAGCAGCGTGCGCATGTCCCACGTCCCAATCGTAAGCGTCTTGCGTCCTAGGGCCTGTTTCACGTTGGTCTTCTAGGCACTGAAATCCAATTGAGCATTATCTGCTCGGGGGCTCATGGATGGGGGGAAGTATGAGGGTGAGTGTCTGGCAGTAGTATATTCTCGCCTATCCACCGTGCCATGTGCAGCAGATAGGGCGACCCGGTTTATCCTGCGCGACGACCGATGCAATATGGTATTCGGTTTAGTTTGTATCATCATGGTATGTATGGGCTTTGGATACTGCCAGGACGCCCAGACCTGTGCAGGAGAGTGATTAGGGCCATCAACCAAAGCCTTTGGCTACAAAGCCTAAACCGCAAGGCAGCAGGTGATCCACACACACGCACACCCGGCAGCATCAACCACCAAGGAGAGGATCGACAGCCATATCAAAACAAATTCAGCACTCACTCACAGGAACAGTAACACTGTAAACACGATCCAAGCAGACAGACATACAGTCAGTCAAGGCAAAATCAAGCACCCTTACTCAATGAAGCCACAACGGAGCCACAACACACAGTCACCACACACAACAAACGCACGCATCTGCATTTTGTCTGGCTGCTCCCCTTTGGCCAATCTGACAAGGTTGAACCTGCAAGGACCGAAGTCCCAGTCGGCACAGCCCTCCGAGTCAAAACAGCGCGCAAGCCTGACCACCACGCCAAGGTAGCAGAAAAGGTCAGGAATCTTGGCCACAACTTAACAATAATGCGATTGATTTTAACAACCCATCCACTCTCCATTTTTTAATTACGGATTTTTGCGAAAAATCGTAATATGTGATGTACTTGGCGCGATGGAGAACGACTGAAATCGAGTCTGTTCGCCACTATATATATATATATCACTTAGTTTCCCAACTGCGGTCATTGAAAGATTTTGTGCAACGCAACGGAGTGTCCACTTTGTTCTCAATGTGATTTCATGTCCACATCTAAAAAGAATTGTCTATTACTTTATGGAGGATCTGGTGATCATTATTGATTTATCCGACACCTGCTGCTACTACGCGAGAAATAAGCTGTTATGCGTGCGCAATTGGAAGTTTCATTTTGCTTGACAAATCGTTTAAAAAAATGCCGTCCAAATAAGTAGGTACCTGCTGCACTTCCTTTGTTAGCAAGTGGTTGGCTGTACGGATGGCGAACTGACTTAGATGGTTTCCTAGCCGAATATTTGCGCTTGAGGATTGCACAAACCAACGCACCGACGGAACAATACATGTTAATGGTGTCGGCTATCGTGTTTGACGGTCTCAACATATCCCCTTCTACGAATTCCAGCTGGCTTGATTTGAAACTGATTGACGTAGTTGTATGAGATTTTGCCGTTTTTTTCGGCACGCCTATCAACGATTGTGCAGACAGGCAATATCGATCGGGCACAAAGTGGGAAAGATCAAGGGTTGGAACACAGTTGATTTATTTTGATAGATATTGCAGTAGGAACTTAGAGATAATTCATCATGTGATTATAATAGGATTGATAAGAGATTTTGCAATGGCAGTACTCTGAAGGCAACTGTGGATCACGTGTTAACTGTGGTTCTGTTCTTCGTGATAAGCTTTTTGATTGATACCATGACATTTTGAGGTTCGTTTCAGTTACCGTTTGTGCACTTGATATAGTAGGTGGGAACCGTTGATTGACAGAATTGTATGCGTGGCGCACGAAACGCAAACCGATTGCCATTTAAATATATACATTCATTGGTTTTCTGCACGTGGTTGGCACGCTAAAAGTTTAGACTGATTACTTTCCTCAGATACACATTCACACCGTGAAATGTGATTCTGTCGTTTGAGAATTGTTTGATGGAATGTCTGAAACATTTTCTGCATCGTATTAAGTGGTCGTCGTCATTATCATCACCACCAACATAATCATTATTGTCATCCTCACAACAGCTCTGAGCTTGACCAGAAGGTACCGTGACTACAGCCCCTGCTCAACAAACTAGTGACGTGGAATACAGTAGGAGAAAACAACGTTAACAAGAAGCTTGAAAATCACTGGAAGACAACTGAGAGGAAAAATCAGAAGTGGTATGTAAGCAGGTGCACCATGGACTGCAGCACACCATCATCTCGGACAACGTTTCCAACCAATGACTTGAGTGATCACGATAGCCCCAGCCAGACAAGTGACACCCACCCACTCGGCTCAATGGAACTAGCACGACCTTCACATTTCGTGGTCACATTGTTGTTTGACTACCACATGGTTTTACCCATCTGTTGGTGGTCTCAGTAGCAGATGCTGGGTGCGATAAACGCTCGGCTGGCATACGGAGTAAGTGACACAACCGTCGGCGGCTGTGCAACGTGATCAGTTGACCAACTGATGTGCTTTCTTTCAGCGATAACCGAGCGATTTTTCGACTCCACGGATGACACAGGTTGACGAAGGCAACTCGTGCTCTTGCTATCCTCGCTCGTATCTCATGAGCAATATCACAAGCTGAGAAGATAGTGCTACCCAAGTATGTCAAAGTGTTCACAGCTCCCGGCGGATTACTTATAATGAAGGCGCGAAGTGCATTCCATACAAACCAGCCCGGTCACTCACCTTGGTCACTATGGTCTGCATGTCTTCGGCAGAGAGGCTAAGTAACACAACGTTATCCGCGTTCTCCACGTTGGTCAAGCTAGCTCTGAGGAGAAGCTCAACAGTCAGCTTACTGGATTTCTCAAGCGTACGTTCCAGAATGTTGTGCATGACGAAAGTGAAGAGGACGGTGGAAATCGGACACTCTTGACGAACACCATTAGAGGTGATGGACGTGACAGATAGTTGTCCAGAACCCATCGCCTTGGTTACAGTGCGAGTGTACGATGATCTCCACAGATTCACTCATTTTCTTGGTGCTCCACTGCGTAGAAAACACTTCCAGAGAATGTTACTAGCAACTGAGTCGACAGTAGCCTTTAGGTCTAAAACGGCCACGACCGTCGGCTATCTGTAAAAGTGCCGATATTCCAAGATTCGTCGCATGGTAAAGCTGTGATCAATGCACCCTCGACAGGGTTGGAATCCTACCTGTTACTCACGTATCTGACTTTCTGTGGACCTGGTGAACTTACGTAATCTAGTGCCAGTGAGTGAGTTTGACACAACAGACACAAGACTGATGCATCTGTGACTGTCACTTGGACTTCAGGCGCCTTTCATGAAAGCGGGTATTGTTGTTGATAATCACCAATCACGAGGTCCCTGTTGAGTTCCCCCAATCGTCTGGATAGATTTCATCAGTTCTGATTTCAGCCTTTTCCCACCATCTTTGAAAAGAGAAGGATAGAGGAGATGTGTTTGTGGAAGCTTGTTGAGCTTCGACAGCTTGAACTTCAGGGCCACTTCTGCTTCTGACGGAGTGCCGTCTGAGATACACTGGCTGACCATTCGGACCTCATCGTTCAGGTGATTTGGTTGAGGCCAGCTGAACTGTTCTTCAGAATGTTCAGCCCATCTGTTAGGTCGGCACGATTGGCTAGTGATAAGTTTACAGTCTTTTCCACTTATGGCCTCACTTACACCGACTCGAAGACCGGTACCTCGTCGATATCGAGTGGCCAGTTCGATTCGTTCAGCGATATTTTGACTTTGTATGTTGTCTCTGAATGTTACGTTTTATAAACCCTACAATTAGATACTCTGTGGCGATTTGTGTCGGACGCTACAGTTCCTCACTTTTCTTTGCTATATCGCAATCCGGCTGTTGAATCACTGAAGCTAATGTATACGAAAGATGTTGGCAGAAACAGGTGACGACTGTATAATTGTGCAAACTACTGTCCGCATAGGGTGTTCATCACATGACGGACTGCATTCTCTTTGGGTTTTTTTTCAATATGATGTTTTCTTTTCAGTATATCTCTACACAGGTCCTATGTGGATCTTAGGGAACCCTTCAACTCTTGTCAATTTTGTTGCTGATCACGCATTACTTGACGAAATTGCTGCTGCCAAGTTTCATTCACATATCAAATAACAGCTACGAATATTGCTGACACAATGGTGGACTAGAGCTCCAGATGTTTGGAATTATGATGTCTTTGAAGTTGAGCAACTTGTCTGGTGTCAAAGATTTGGAATAGTACCTCACTCAGTGCGCCCAAACGGAACCCGCATTATTAAGCGTGCGTCATGTTCTACCCGATTGGTATGGCTCCATCCTGCTGCTTTCCCTCTGACCGCTCATGTGACTGCCTCGTCACAGCGGTCGATCTGCATATTCGATTTTTGCTTGTACTTGCACACGCTCGTTTCTGTTGCTTGCATATCATACACACCTAAATAACTGTACTATCCTAAAAATTCTTTTGGATTCATAAATGGTTTTTCTTACGATACATTTTTAAATCATTCCGTATGCACCATGAATTGCACACCCTGAAATGCATAACCCGTGCAAACTCTAAAACTGGTCACCAATTTCAACGGTTCCATACAAACTTTACGATCCACTGTTTGCTAACATCTTGCTGTTATTGCTGTCTGGCCTAAATAAAAAATGTTGTCACGAATTCTTTTAGTACAGAAGGCCACATCATCTTGCTTACACTGGACGAAGTATTTGTTATGTCGTCTTTGGGGGTCTGTTATCATTAGAACATAGAAACTATGCAATATTTTCACAGAAGAGGAACCGTGTGTGAATTTCATATGGATAACGTTTCTTTCAATGCCAAAGTGTTTAGTGAAATAATGTTTCTATCCTACCACATATAGAATGCTATATTACAGAAGTGGATCTGCTGATAGTTCAACAACCTTTTCTGTTAGAGGTGATTGGATATTGTGTGGAGAGTAGCTGTTGGATATCTTTGTCTCCTAATTGGAAAGCGACAAGACTGCGGGGAAAACTGCATTGGGCATGGAATTTTACAATTCGAGTGTTCTGTGAATAAAAAAAAACGAGAAAAAGTGAGCCTCAATGTGACGCCGTGATAACACTGCTTGTTACACCACTTAGTACACGTCGACGAACTGATTCGAATCAGACAAAAAAATATGGCGCTATCCTCAATCGCAAACTGCCATGCTTTTGCACGCACGCACACACCATTCATCCGGATTGAGTGAAGCAATTTGTCATTGTCATTATGATTGTCTATGTCTCCTTATTGATCGACTGTGTCATACTGACGTTCACGTGTCTCATAGCAGACACGTGCAACACTTACACGTTCATGAACACTCCCACCTTGTTTCAGTAGACTGTGATTCATCTGATGTCCATGAATTCTACTGACACATTCGAATTATTCTGATTTTCATGCATCATTCGAACATAGCTTATGTAATCGTGTTTGATGTGAACAACGGAACTGTACTATTCGCTAATCAGCCATCTTCATCTTTATCATAGCAGGTGTAACGTAACAAGCGAGTCTTTTTCAGCGCTTACACATATGCTGAGATAGGCACCAACTTCTCAGTGCAACTGCTTCAGCATACCACAACAACCTGGGTTTGTTAGTTACATAAACATATGGATGTTTTTGTGCCATCCATATGGTGATGATAGTTCAGGGGATAATTGACCGCTAATGCTGTTGGTTTGCGTATTGGTTGCTGTTTGTCCACATGCTTATCGGCTTACATTTGCGCCACCTGTCTCTCCGCGATGTGAATGTGATGATGATGTCACTGTAATCGACTTAATAACCACATGAAAATCGGTAAATAATGTAGGATGTGCCAAACGAAGGAAGTTGAGGTTTTGGAGGTGGATTCGTAGTGCGACTCACGGTGTAAGTTAACACATTTATGGCATCGTACGTTCGTATTGCAGCAACTTCTAATGATCGTTTTTGTGACATACTGACATCGTCTTTTTGGCTTGATGATTATGGAAAGGCTTTTATTTTTGACACCACAATAACTGTTTGCTCAGAGGGTTTTTTATCCAGAAGACTTGAAAGTCAGTGATTGTAGAAACCCGTTGGACTGTTTCTCGATTGTAACCTTTTGTAGCCACGCTAAACAACGTTTTAATTAGGTCTGTTCAATAAGACACACGAAAGCGCAAAGCTTGACCATTCCGACTACACTTTTGACGAACTGGACGTTGTAGTGAACCATCAATCCTTCGAGTGGTGAGGATATTCAGAAGCGGAAGAGAATAACTACATTCATACTCATAATTTACTGTAATCTTGCGGCTTGGATACCTTCGGTTTGTTCCTTGTTCCTAGTCGACAGTAGTATATCATCCACGTATATGAGGAATAAATGCTGCAAAATCCCTACCACGTCCCTCCCGACTTTCTAGATGGGTTATAGAAATGTCAGTCAAGATAGGTCTCAGCTGACTTCTTTAGCCACGCTATCTGTCCACCGATAATCTTTCTGTTAAAAGTAGGATTTTACGTACGTGGTACTCAGAAGTGACATTCGTCTGAGTTCAGTCAATGAAATAGGCAGTGGGGGCTGATTCGCATTCGAAAACAGAGAGCATCAAATACAAATTAGGAGAGTGGCGCGATCAGCTCATGGAATTTTGCTATTTGGCATTTTCAGACGGGTAAAATCTCCTGTGACAAGCCGAAATTCGTACTCTGTCTGGATTTCGCGGAAAATGGAGACGTGCTCACCGGAGATTCATCGGGGAACATCGTGGTTTGGCGACGAGGTAACCTTCTTGTTTGTCCTTACTTTCGCAAACATTCTATTGTATGCTGTACCATTCGAGCTAGCCACTCGTTGGATTCTTACTGGTATGCCTCAAGTTAATTCCGGTCGCTATATATGTTCTTCCTGCATAGTTTTGTCAAACTGTTCGCAATTGATGGCGTCACGTTCAGCATTTCGCTTACTGTCTTTCAAACAGTTCTGATATGAGTTAATATGTACGTGTTTCCTTATCTTAAGTGGATATTGTTGTCCACCAAGACTTCGTGTGATATTGCAAATACCTGCTTTCCATTTACAGGTTTTCTTGATCGTTTCTCAGTGCTTAACATCATTTCTACTTGTTCTCAGTTTTTTAGCCACTTTACGCCGTTATTAGCCTCAAAGATGCATGTTTCCCGCTTTTCTTCCTTCCATCTAGAATGCAATATGATCCTGTACTGAACCAATTCTTGCCCTAAATTTTCAATATTTTTCCTCCCGGTTTAAATGTTACCGTTGGAGTCCCTCTGATTTGTCTTCCGAGAGGTAAGGATTTCACTGTCATACTAACCTTCCAACTGGCCAACCAGCATTGACCAATTGGATCGCAAAGGTTTTCATTCACACCCCCTTGGTCTTATTCCTTCCGGCTTACATTGGATACGTGGTGTGTGAGTGGAACCACAAGTAGTTCGGAGCAAACCACTTGTAATGTATGTTGCGCGCAAGCGACCTCTGGTTTTGGTCACTGTAACGGACTAATCCGAAACGGTTGCTGCTACCCACCTGAGCTTATTGGGTGATTAAAGCGATTAAAATTTGCTTAAATATTATTGCATCGGGCTAAGCACACGTAGGTAAGACTTAAGTAGGACACAAAAATCCGGAATTGCTGTTTTATACTGTGCTATATGAGCAATTCTTGTTAATCGTTTTCCTTTCGTACACTTTGTCAGCCTATGCTATATGATCTTTCGATTCATCTAAGTGTTACTTTCAAACAGAGAACTTTCAAAGTGGTCGGGACCCGACTTGGTAGTCTTTCGTTTCTAAGTTATGTGTACATAAGGCGGATTTATTCCACGAAGTTTGGTCTATTCATAACGGCCATGAGCCTGATCAGAGGGTAATGTGGCTTGGATCACCTCTCAACAGAACAGTGACATGGAACAGCAATATGAATATTTAAAAATAATGGATCAACAAAGAAATCATATGACTGCAGGCACACCATTAACCACAGTATACTGCCACTTCGGAGAACGTCTCTAGCCAATGTTTTAAGTGGTCACGAGGACCCTATCCACTTTACCCAGTAGAACAATCAGAGCTTTCATATTTCTTGGCCACTTTGTTGCTTGACCATCACGCGGTTCTACCGGAATGTCCGGTATGATGAACGCTCAGCTGGCATACGGAGTAAGTGACCCAACCATCGGCTACTGTGCAACGTGAGTAGTTGATCTACTGTTCGCGTATCCTGAGCGTTCCGGAATACGCACCGGTGACCGGCCGACTGTTTCCGACAATCGCCGAACACTGGTAAAGTTTACTTTGGTCGGATCAACTGCCATTTACTTATCGCTGTTTTCTTACGCAAAATGTGGTCTGTCCTTCTCGACTATACACCTAAATATTCGCTGATTTTACTACATGTTTAAATTTTTCACACAGTTACTTTGCGTCAGTTTCATTCATGTACCCATGGAATTTATATGAAATGAACTACGCAAATATCTGTTTTAATCTGTCTGCTATGTTGAAATCGGCGCACGTCCTGTAGCCTAGCCAACGTTTTCAGTGACCATAATCAGTCAACACGAATCAGCCAGTTTCGAATTTCCGTGAAATCGTTTCAGTCTTATTTTTCTCATCCCGACTGTCGTTAATAAAGTTCAGCCTGTTTACAGCAATCAACAATGAAGACGAGGTTGTTACATGTAGTTCAGCTTCACCACACTGTTCTTGCTGAGTGTTATTTCGGAAGTCTTCAAATAGAGTCATTGTATTTTATTTGCCTACTCTTGCTATCCTAGTTGGCCGCGTATTGCTTCACCAAGAGTTCGTTTCTTCGTACTGGACCTGTTGCCCCGTTTTCATGATAGGTCATTTGTGTTTTTCCAACTTATAATTATAGGCACAAACACCATCAGTCAAATTTGCCATAATGTGCACGATGGTGGGATTTTCTCCTTGTGTATGATGGCGAACGGTCATTTGGTGTCCGGGGGCAGTAAAGATCGTCGCTTGGTATTCTTTGACGCCGCACTATATCCAACAAATGAAGTGAGGGAATTACCCGAGTTGCACGGTTCCGTTCGCACGATCATCCCAGGACCTGGTGACATGCTGTTGATCGGCACCACGCGGAACACCATATTACAAGTAATATGTTTCTAACAGTTTTTCCTCTTTCCAGTTCACAATCTGCCAGCTGTTCGTTCTAGCTGTCAATGTGTATCGCCTAACAGTAGTTTCTAACATACCGGCTGTTGCGCATTACCGGACTCTCCAAACCTAGAGTGGTGTTTTTACTCGTGACTAGTTTTTGGATAGTCAGAATTATTACCGGTTAAGCGTTTCAAGTTTTTGACCCGTGGACCAAACTAATCACGAGTAGTTAGCCCCATTTGAAGAGGTCATTCCCAAGTCACGTGCTGCGATGTACATCCACTTCACACACCCTCGTTAATCGTAAAGGTGATTCAATTCAGCAGAGAACTGGCGGGTCTTCAATAAATTAAGAATACCCAGATTTTGAATAATACTCAACTAAACCCATGTCAAGCGGAGATTGACTGGTTGTTGTCTCCGCGTCTATTTCGCTGACTTCTGACGGTTGATGCAAGTTTTGAACGTGGGTCACAGCACTGTTTGGCTGCTCAATAATGGCCCTGCTAACTGTGATTGTTACCAAACGGTAGAATACAACATTTAATCGTGAATGTCACTTACGAATCAGACAGATCTGTGCGCTTTTTTCACACTTCGTTTATGTTTGTTTGTTTTTGGCTTTATGATAGTCACACTTTTAGATCTAGTACGAATGTGTTAAATGAATTGAAATAGTTACTTAGGTCGATAGTTCAAACAGATTCAGTGAAACAAGTTTCATTTGAATTAATTCCCACTAAAGGTTCACATGTCCCAGTTTGTTCGCCAATTCTGTGAGGCTAGTCGATTATATACATCTGTTTAGGTTTTATTCACTTGACACTATTTCACAGTTGGAAGTCCGGACTATGGTGGTTATGTTGTTAAAGTTGGTAGTTCTAACAGTCTGCGGATATTCGGCATTTTTCTCGGGTATATACTTCTGATGCTCGCAACACCTTATGGGTCTTCCTGCGAGTTGCTTACAGTCTGCGGCTTTCCCGTTGTGATACCACGGTTTTCAGGCCGGTTGGTCAACTGTGGTCTCGTATTCGTCCCTTCGTACAATTTAGATTGCTTGCTCTGACGGTGTTGGACCAGTTTCGATCAATCCATTGTTTTTTAATAGTCTCGTAAACTCAAATCCAATTGCAATTCTTTTAAGCGATTTTTCAACTATTCTTTATTTCATCAACACAGGAAGAGAACAACAAATGTTGACAGTTGTCTTTTTTCGTTAATCACACGCAAAAACCAGATTGTATGTAAAAAAGACGGTCATCGCAACAAAAGTAGCAATTGAACACAATGCATACCATTAAAACCATGGTCGTTTCCTTGGCAATCACACTGACTGCATCAGTCTCTTCTGCACACACGTAACTAGTCGATATTACTCAGTCAGTGTAACTTCCCTGAGTGCCAACGGGTTCGGATCTTGAGTGTATAACAACGATGTTAATCGGTCAACCGAGTGACCTGTGTCCGTGATGTTTCACAACTGAAGACGGCGGGTTCCCGCTTAACGGTTGAGTAGCTGGTGTTTGGTGTGTCATTGTGTTGGGATGTATTCTACCGTCCGTTGCCCTTAAACTCCGGTGTGAACCTACTAGAATACAAAGTGCTGTGTATCGAAAAACAACATGGAGTACCTTCCTTTCTTCACATCTACTCCGTTGGCGTACAAATGGCCGGAGAAATATGTGCTGATACTAGCACCAACAGTCAATAGTTGTTCACAAAAGTACGTCGAAATTCATCGTAAGCCACAGGTGACCAAAATCTGAACTGAGTCAATTCCAAGAAGCAAATTCGGTCGAATTCGACTTTCAGTGTTGACCACAAGGCAGCTGGTGTTGACAAAAAGTTACCATCAACCTTAAATCGTACCCTTCCAACTACTCATTTTCGAATATTACTCTCCACTCGTCCCATGCTTCTGATTGTAACCCAGCGGACTCCTCCGCCCCTCCCCCTCTGTCTAATTTACTGTGGTTCATCTGCACTTACGATGACAAGAGTATCGGTAAAACGGACCGGAGTTGATCACAGATGACGCAACAAGCGTCAGCTACTCAGCCGGTAAGCCGGGACTCGGCGTCTTCAAGTGCTAACCTCATCACGGATACAGGTCACTCGGTTGCTCGATTAAAATCGATGTTACGCAGTCAAAACCCGAAGCTGGTGATCGAGCAGTATCGGCCGTTTATGTGCGCGCAAAAGGGGCTAATGCAGTCAATGTGATCGCCTTGGAATTTGTTATACTTTCATTGGTACGCATCACGTTTAATTGTCACCCTTGTCATCATGCCCTTTTTATGTATGATCAATGATTTCTATGTGTGACTAATGGGAGAAGACGAAATGGTAGGATATTGCAAGATTTGCCCTTTTCCGTGCTGTTGAGTTGGAACAAGGGAGCTCAACTTTATACATTTAATGATTGTGTGTTGCGTCCTTGCTCAACCTCTAAACGAAAACGATCGTGTTAACTTTGAGTCCAATGCCCCCTTGTGATTTTTTTTAATCACCGTTTTTATGTCACTACGCTTCTTTGAGGCATTTTACTCTGTGCGATGACTACATTCTTTATTAACTATCTCTCCATCCATATCACAATACTCGTTTTTTATGATAGTAGGTGAATTCAGTGGGATTTCCGAAGTGCGAGCAAGGGTATTCTTGTGCATGATATATGTATGTTATGTGTATCTAATAGTATATGTTTATTTTGCCACCGCTGTATTTGTACGAGGTTTTTTTGACTCAGTTGGCCGCGCCTACTGCTCCCTAACAACAGTGGATCTGACGACCTGTCTATACTACCACCTGCAATTGTTAATTTGTTAGTGCATCATTTCTACTCGTCACGGAAGTGCTACTGTATTTCGCTTTAGAAATAACTTCATTTCTTCACAACTATTTGGCCGAAATCTAACATCGTTTACATCCGCACCACACGATTGTTTTCTTTGTAACCTCATTTCTTCTTTGGTTTTTAAGACCGGCCCCGGTATGGAATTCAGCTCTCTTATGTTTGGCCATTCGGATGAATTTTGGGCCGTTGCCAGTCACCCACAATCTCATCACTTTCTCACTGCCGGCCACGATCGTCTAGTGATCTTTTGGGACTCTCTCTCTAAGCAGGCTGTGTGGGCCAAAGAGATTAACGACCCGATCCATTGTGCGGCGTTTTATCAGCCCGATTTACGACTTTCGGACAATGCGGCAACCAAAAACTTACCAAATGGTGACGTTGGTCTTGGTAAATTGGCCGCTAGTGCTGACACCCTGGTCGCATTGGGCTCCACGTCCGGTCGGTGGCTCGTGATGGATTGTGCAAGGCATGAAATAATCGCGGCCCATTCAGACGGGATTGGTGAACAGATTCAGTGTCTTGCGTATTCACCAGGTGAGCATCTGGGGTGCATCCGGTCACAAATAACAGATTTGATGGTGCAGTTCATCTCGTCCCGTTATGATTTGTTCCATTGTTTGCTCTGTCCATTTTAACCTCGCATCGAACTGTGTACTTATCAACTGTCACAAGCAGGCTACTCATCTTCAGGCAATTCAGAATTGCATACCACTTTAAACAGCCACTTGTCTCCGATATTCCAGGTAACTTTTTTTGCTACATATGTGCGTTGATAATCTTACTGAGTGTCAGAATAAAGAGACCGTAATTGACCGCTTATGTCAGGGACAAGGACAAACGCTGAACATGTTTGTCGGACGCCGTGGTTTTACTTGTCAAAGGAGGGGAGTTGATTCAGTGCAGCAATCTTTTCGAGTGGACTCTGATGGAGGGCAATCGGAATGATCGACTCAAGCAAGTTAATATAAGAATTTCCCTTGTTACCACTCTCCGGGTATAGTTTTTCCAGTTTCAAGTACACCGTAGATTGTCTAACGTACCAACGAAGTCGTCGGCTTAAAGTGGCGAGTTGTGTGAGTTCCAACTTTCTGGTCACAAATCTTAGACCGCACATATATGTCCTCCTCTACATGGTTCAAGCAGTCTGATATGACCTACCCTAACCAAGTTTTTTTGCCTGCCTACCACTCAGCAGCCGTCGGATTCTCAGGCTTAATGAGTAGTTTTAAAAATGCTTGCCATTCTGAGTTAGAACTACGTCCCGTTCCATCTCGTGACTATAGCCAATGCAAGAACGTTGGAAGTGACGGCATATTGTCAAAATAGTGGCCTTGAATTTAAATGTAGGCTTAGTAATTATGGAGTAACTCTAACCTCACCTGATCAGAACTGGGACTAAAGGTTGTTCGTATACATCTAGCAAAAGGTCATTGATGGTTGGTCTCTTTGACGTCAGATGACACCGCAATAATTATGAGTATACACAATGTGACCTACACTGGGCGCTTCGTGTGATCCGATTAATTCTGCAACTGTGCGTGTTCGCAAAACACATCACAGGTTTACTTGACGGCCCTCGCAGCTGCATAACCAGATGGAAGTTGTTCAGGTGAGTATGTAAAGGTTTGGCTACTGTTTACCGTACCCCATCACGTGTTTCTACCTGACCGTCAATGATTGTGGGTTCTTCATTTCAACGATTGCCGATTGTCTAGCTCGTCACACTGAAATCCCTTCCGTTCTATCCATTTACTTCGGTCCTCAGTACACCAACGATTCCTAAGAAACCCAAATAATAGCCGGCCTTGAGAGCTGGACCTTTGAGGACGGGCCACTATTGTTGCCCACAATCTGTGTGCATGTCATGAGTTCTAGTGTGGCACATCAGATGATAAGCGGCTTGTACGTCGTATCACTACTTTTGATTAAGGTGAGCCTGACCATTCTACTTAATTTTATCACACGCCCCTCAGGTGTTTATTGATCCTCTCTTAGGAAGGTTCACCGGCGATTGTGCTGGAGATCAGTATTCTTCTATATCATATCGACGTGCGTATTTCTTCAATACCAATTGCTTCAATTGTACACGCACTGATATGGAATGTTCCTTTCTCTCCCCGTACTTCCGAATTCCAATGGCTTTCCACTTCTTTTTCTAACGTCGTTCAGCCGGGCCGGGTCCCTTAATCAGTTACGAACATAGTTCTATATGTGGACTTAGTCCAGTAGTATGGGGACTCTGCAAACCTGGACAGACGAGTCCATAATAGAGCATTAGGGTCACTAGTTTGTTTTGGGTCTCTCACTATCCGGATTAGGCAGGTTATAGTGAAGGTGAATCATCATTCGTGCTCGCCAGCATTTCTCGTATTCCCCAAGACCTAATGGTACACCACAGAGTTAGTTCAGCGTTTTATACTAATCCAATTTTGGATCGGTCATAGGGTGGCAAATGACTAAGCCGGGGACACGGCTATTTCAACACTCAGTGAAGTATTCCGAAGCAGCAGTGAGATATGGTTAAAGCCCACAGCGGATGGATCAGGGACAACGCGAGAGATCGAACGAGTCCTGGCTGCACAAAATCGGGTCAACGGGCTTGTAATAACAGGTGAAAAACCACGACCGATAACGACGGTCAATCGCTTGGAACCCGGCAGAAGTGCATAGGACGCTTAATTGAAAACCTCGTTGTGTTTTGGTCTAGAGTTCTCACTCATACGTGGCCGATGATGAGCGACACACGATCGTGCGGACAGAATAATGAAGATCTTGCTTTGGTGAGCGAATTTTTGCCACGAGTTTTTAGTAGACTTGATGACGTATTCAACAAATGTGGGCGATTGAAATGATCAACACTCTCTTATGTTATGCTCAGCAGATGTGATCTCACTTGGGATTTAAGTTGTCTGACTTTACGAGGGTGATCAGATTTGAAACCTGGTAGCGAACCCGAGGGAGCGTACGACAATACTTATGTTTGTACAGGGGGCTACGAATGGGAAGGCTGATCACCCTTCCGACACTGTTTGTTTTCTGTGGGGTTTTGACCGCTGTCTACAGAGTGGTCACTGTCAGGGCAGTGCATATGAGAGGGGACCACCGTAAAGTGATCTTATCAATACGCACTCACTGCTTTTCCCCCTTTAAAAAGTGAACTAAGTTCCCATCCATTTGAATACACTTACTCTTTTGTTCAACGATTCGTCCTTTTGAAAACATCCCTGTCCTAAATGGTTAATGTGAGTTCGCGGAAGTGTTTATAGAACATGGACGGATCTTCAGACTATATCTCCCGATGCCCGGTGTTCTTTCACGTGTTTCCCTAGTCGGACACTTTTCTGATCGTATATTAAGCCAGTCTGCACCGGAAAAAATTACCAGTGCACCTCGATGTACGAATAGTGATCTCAAGCGTTAAATTCATCATGGTTGTGTGTATTTGATGTAATGTCTTGCGCTACTTCGATCCGTTATTATCTGAGTGATGTGATGGTATCTCAAACTTGCCAACTAAACATCATCCGGCCTCACTAACGCGGCCTGAATGACTACATGCAAATTATTTATCGATCGAAGGAGAGTGGTTAGCTCCGAGTGAAAGGGGTTCTTGACGCCGGTGCCATTACATTCGCTTGGAGCATGAGCAGACATAATGATAAGATTTCTGACATTTTTGCGTTTAGTGGTGACCTTAACAGAGCCTACCAAGTGGACGGCACAAAGTCTACAGTTGACAGGAACCCAATCTATTAATTGCGGTTGCAGCCATAGTGTTAAGGACTAACTGCGAGACGGCCGATGCAATATGTATTTATTTTTGTTGTGAGTATTCATGGCAGTATGTGGACTTTGGATTCTGTTAGGGTGTCCGGAGCAAGCCAGAAGAACGATTAAGTTCTCAACCAAAGCCTTTGGCTCAAAGACTTACAACTCAAGGCAGCGGGTGGGTAGCAGTGTACCAGAACTGATACTTTTTTCGGAAAAGCTGCCAACCTTCTTCCAACTACCAACTTGAAAGATCAGGAGACTGTTGTTTGTCAGACCTCTACCTATTGACCTTCCTGGTGTGAGTGACTCTGTCGGTGTGGTGGCCGCCATACCGTCGAGTTTAACGGAGTAGGTCATCGAGATGCGCAAGCCGTCACATCGCGTCAAGGTCCAGTCTCTTCGTGACGCCAGATGCATTTGTTCACCGCATTAACTAGACAACGAATTTCGATTGCTTGTAACCACAAGGAAGGACAATGGAAATCGGATGCACTTTGATAACTGACGTAACTAGAAACGGATAACAATGAGAAAAACCGCCACGGTTAACTAGACGAAAGTCCGTATTGGACTGTATTCAAAAGGCGATACTTCTGTTCTAAACTACAAATCGCCTTGTCGAATCGATTAAATGGATCTACGACACAGCTGTACTCATGGCTGACGACCGAGCTCATAGGCTACTGGTGCTCTTAATTAAAGGATTGAAAGTTACTGGCGCCAGTTCGCACTATTTTTGACCAACTGGTGGTAACTGTGATGAAGGTTATGTCAGCAGAAACGATAGATGCCTGTACTCTAGAACGAAGGACAGTTTATCAAAACCGGATCAGAACTTGACTGTCAATGATTGTCTGAGATTACCAAGCATACAATTGTCGAAAAATGTGTGGCTCATTACGCTGTCATGTACGTTAACTGGATTGGAGTGATGGTGAGTATCTTGCATATTATGTTACTGGAAACAGTTACCACATCATCAGTGCTATACAAATCTTACATACTTTTCATCACGAAAAAACTGTGCTCATGCGTACTGCATGGACAGAATGTTTCCTATGCAAATCGGTCATTGTATACAGTAATAGTGAATCACCCGCGCGCACGCTAATTATAACATCACAGCTCCTCTGGTTGGACATCCCCGTTTAGCCTGGATGGACAGTCTGTATTGTCTACGATCACGCCGATCTGGTTGCTAAACACCGATTTCTGCTTATAGCTACGGTAACATTTGTTTTCAATTCGGCTCCAGTTCATTGCTTATCTTTGGTCCCCCTAACCTGTTTTGTACGTTCTAACTGACAGACTCATTTCGATCGATAGCCAGCATGTGAGTTTTGTTACATTTAGACTGTTTCAATGTTGGATACCACATCATCGAGTAAGCGTACAGGTATTATATCAAAGAACACGAACTGAACCAAAGAACGCTTGTATGCTGTGTACGATCAGTGATCTGTGAGTACATTTTCTGTTGTTCTCAACTGTCCTCACAATCTAACCGTCTGAATATGATCCAGTATTATCGCAGGTGTCATACTGGTCAATAAAATCTATGACGTTCTCTAAACATCACCTAATCTTCTAATGACTGTGCGCAACCAGTCAGTACTGGCACTCACACACTTTTCGATTCCCTTTTATTTCTGAACTTACATCACAGAACGAGATAGTAGAAATTCGGTTCGTTGTTTGGCGATTTTTCTGTTACCTGAAGTTGTGAGTCCATCGACTGCGCACACTTTCAAACTACGCTTATTGATCGTGAACATGTGACTGGTGTTAAACATAAGTATAGCTTATGCTTCTTGGAAAATTTGGAGCATGAACAATACTCACAGCTGACTGCATGGCAGGCATAGGTCAACACTTGTTTATGTTCACAAACGTATCGCGCTGACTAATGATCATTGATTTGTATAATGTTTACCAATCTATGTAGTTTGCTAGTTATCATCGGATGCGTCAGGGTCTTAAAAGATGTGGCTTATAGTGCAACCCTTCATTTGAGCTGGTGTATCAGAGGCCAAAATGTAGTCAAACATTTCGCAAATCAAACGCCTGCATATCACTCTCTCACCCATTTGATTTTCCTATAGAACAATCCGGATGTTCAAAGGCTATAGTTGTGTACCATGTATGCGTCTTTCTGTTTAAACTCTGTCTTATAATATATATGAATATAGGCCGACTGTGCCGAAATTCTGTGTCGGCTCCAAAATTCGGAGTCCACATCAAATGGCTTACCGAACAAACACACCTAACCGAGTGGGGTGAGCGAACGGGGACAACAAACCGCTGAAACCATAGCCAGATTGGATGGCTATGGGTAGGGTGAGGGTGTACACGCATTCCCAGTCCGGTCGTTCGGCCTCAGTGATCCAATACTCTGGTCACAACAGCCCACGGTTGATAACACCTGGCTGTTCACACGTCTCCGTAACTATCCCAGCGCTTGGAAGATAATGCTGGAGTGGGAACAGCATACGATGGTGATTGCAAATGGATAAACTGGAAATGCCATGTTTCTCCAACACAGCAGCCGAGGGGCAAAGTGAACGGAGAAAGGTGTGGTCTAACATAACCCAGTGTGACTGGAGTCAGAAAGACAGACACACCCCAAGGCCCATAAGGCCGAAATACTTTCGGTGAAATGAAAATATCTTAACCGCCATCAGAAGCATCTATACTTACTGTCTGTACCTTCCTAGAGAAGTCGGAGCGAGGGGACACTTAGATAAATGGGCGCAGAAGTCCGTATTATCAGAGAACGGCGATGTTGCTGAAACGCGTAAACAGCCAGTTTCCTCAGTCGCTAGATACGTCGTGATCACTTAGCCCGCTATTTATCCATCTTGTGCATTCAGAATCCTGCCACGTCATCCTAACCCAAGAGTTTTGCAGTCTACTGAAGTGATCGCGACCAATTGACTCAAGCCAGCTCTGTGTTCGAAAACAATTATTCCTGAACTTGACCCCCCCTGGACTTTATTACCTATCCTAACCCGCCGAATGATTATCCACCTCTCCATTTATTTGCTATAAAAAACCTCACACATGTCATTGTACATTTGGTACTGACGAGTCAATGCGAAATGCTTGCACTAACAGCTTTCGTGTTCTAACTGCCTTGCTCAAACTATTCAACTTTTGGCAGAGAAAATTATCGGAATAGCACAATTCGTTAGGTAAACACCCTATTTTCGTCCGTCTATTTACGCTCACTGATGCTTGCGTGCTAGCTCCCAGTCCAGCGCTGACTCTCAAACGTTGAAACGTGCGTGTGAACAGTTAGGTATTATCAATTCGTGAGCCGTGGTGGCCAGAGCACTGGAACACTGGTGCCGAGTGCTCGAACGGAAATGTGTTTACACCCCAACCCTACTCACAGTCATCCAATCTGGCTATGGTCTCAGCGGTTTGTTGTCCCCGTTCGCTCACCCGACTCGGTTAGGAGGTGTGTTTGTTCGGTAAGCCATTTGATGTGGACTCCGGATTTTGTAGCCGGAACAGAATTTCGAGACGCAGTGCTCGTATTTATGTCACCGAAGGGTGTTTACACGATCAGTACAATCCTTATGTTCCCATTTGATGTGCGCATGATTGTTTACACCAATGGATAGAGTAACAAGCTTATCCAGAGCTTACTCGCCAATTAAGTAGCTTGAGCCAGAGGGAAGTACGCATGGCACTTGTTCTCCACCCGTTGCATCAAACTACACTTATGAAGTGCTGTCGTTATCGTTACCGGTGTATTTGAAATGACTATATTTTCCCATCCAACTATTTTGCTGTCAGTCTATTGTGGTTGTTATGCCCCGCGTGGATAATGGAAACTGGGACTGGGTGACGTGCGAATATACGGATTGTGATCACGTGATCCGAAACATAAAGATAGTCCAGAAGAACACAGAAACCCTTGACCTTCAACTGAGAATGCATTCACTCCTGTATTAAGGATAACTGCGCATCTTCGTTTCTACAGTCTTTAATTGATCTTGAAGAATGCCACCTTAATTGATGCGGCAAAAAGGGGAGTGGGCTAGTCGGAAGACAAAATTGAGCTTCAGCACGTTTCGGCACAATAAGCTAAACTTGGGAGTTACAAAATATTTTTCGAGTAAACCTTGTGGAAAATGAAAATTCCTCCATAGTCGTAGAAATGTGATTTATGCACAAAATGTGCGGGGCAAGCAGCGAGAACTAAACGTATTCTCATCCTTGGCTCGCTGCGCTTTTATGTATTTGTTCTGAACCTCTGGTTTTGCTCTTAGCGAACCTGATTCGTCCCTTGATTTATCCATTTTCACACGTCCTACATATCTCTCACGGCTTCGATCGACTGAACATAATGTGCGTTGGCAAAGGGAACAACAGCAGTTTCAGTTTGTTCTCAAAAGGACAGTTTTCGTCCTCATTTATTAGTATTCAACTGGCACACCTCTGGTAAAAAGTACTGCACCTGCTCTGCCTGTTGGCTCGTTTCTTTTCTTGTTTCGCCTACTTCATTGTCTTCAAAGCACCATTCCCAGATGCGAAAGAGTTGGCAGCTTCGTGATCCTAGAAATCACTGTCAGCCTGATCCCCCTCGCCAATCCACGGGATTGAGGTTAGGCCATACTAGGGATGGTAGGGAGTATTGTGAGACGATGTACTATTCAGGATTAGGTAGTTGGAATAGCCGCAGGAATCGTACTTGAATTCGGATCACGCGATCTTTCAAGCAGTTGATGCTCGTGATACAAGAACACGGCTTTATAGGGTTTGTCGTTGGTTGGTAGCAATAACACATGCACCCATAAGCTGTAATTTGATTAGTCCAACACTGAGCAAAGACCCTGCCGGGTTGAATAATGTAGTTGTTGGTCTAATCTTAATATTGTTTCTTGAAACGATTCCGGGCTTTTGCGCTGTTAGATCGTCCTTTGCATCGAGGCTGCTGACGGCTAAAATTCCCGTACAGAGATGCACCGGTCGACTTGCGAAATATTCCGTCCTTCTAGGGGCAAATATCTAAGTGCTGATTTTCTTTTAATTTCAATCATTGACAATGTGATCACCAAAAACTGACACACCATCACGTTTTATTATGCGACTGTCCATCGTATCATTGAGTGACTAATCTCAGAACCTTCGTACGCGTAACCATCTGTCCAAATTTCTGAGGCGAGTTTAGTACACCTCGCGCACTCTGATCAGTCATAAGTTGTTTTGTTCTTTGCATGTTTAGCCCATTCGACTCGTGTTGAGTCAAGAGAATCGACGAAGGTCATACTAAAGGGTCGAAAGTTGTATAGAGACTGGACGAATGATCCTGATTCGTCGAAGGCCGTTATGAACTATGGTTACCGACACTGTCATAGCAGCAATAACCAATGACGACTTACCTTATTCATTTTAAATGGGTGTTAGCTTATTTGGCTACTGTGTCGAAACGGTCAGAACAACAGGAGTTTAGTCTCGCTGAAGTGCAGTAAGATCGAACTAGGTCAACGCACTTCATACGCAATGTCCCATTCAATCGAGATTGGCGCTGCAACCAATCTGTCCACTTTTTGTGCCCAAGGATGTATACTTTCTTTCATCATGATGATGATGAATCTGCTGTAGACCAGTCTGCGTCCGTCCGCCGGTTTTGGTCAACTTTATCATCGAATCAAGGCTGCTCCAGTAGGGTTGATGGGTCAAATGGTTTCTGGGGGACACGTACTGCTTTGTCGTTTCCATTTTTTCACCTGAAGGGTGCACTTTTTAAATTATCAACCCCTTACTGTCTGGGCTACTAACGACCCATGTCGTCATGTCGGTGACCTGTTATTCAACGAAACCCCGACCTGTTCTGCTGCTAGGCTTGTCATTCTCTAAGGACCGATTATTCGCCGTTTTTGAATTCATCGAACAGTCTTCTACTCCTTGTACTTTTGACCATGGAGAAAGTATCCTCACTTGCATGAATTTGCTCACTTAGCTGTTTAGCTTGCGATAAAATGACAAATTGTGACTATGACTACGTTGTACCTTTAAGGGGTACAAATTATCCCTGATTTAATGATGCACAACACTGTGTCTGGTTGTCGAAAATTTTCGATGACTCGCTTTGCTCATTTCATTAAAAAAAAAATCGAGAAAATCCTGTGCTACTACTTCAAAGGTAATTTCTATTGGATTCATTTTGAAAACTGAGAACATTCCAAACTGATTGCTTCGTCGTTCTGGTGTTATACAATCGATCGCTTGATCGTTTAACTGCAGTCAGAAATCTCTCATTTGTCTCATTTGTTTACAACCAAATTTCTTCTTCAATTACCACACTTGGACTTCAATTTCCCGCTCTCAATTCTGTCTCGGTTCGCACCTGTCCTTTTTCCAGATGGGCGCTATATCGCCCTGGGATCTCGTGACAATTCTATTTATGTGTACCAGGTGTTGGAAAATGGACGCAAATACAGTCGAGTCGGTCGATGCTCTGGACATTCCAGTTTTGTGTTGCATCTCGATTGGTCCAGCGACAGTCAGTATCTCCGTTCAGAGTCAGGCGACTACGAACTATTGTTTTGGACCGCCCATGATTGTAGACAGGTGAGTGGAGTATGATTTCGGTCTAATTCCGGGTGCTCGTCAATTAGTCACTGTTAATTTTTAGCTGATGCGAAGAAAATCCTGCTTTTGCGTGCCCATACCCGACGCTACTGTTCAGTTAAGATCTCGCATGATTTAGTTTATTGTTTCTGCACGCTAGAATCCAGTTGCACACGGAAGGTCGTGATATCACAATGCACAACGCTGACCCGCAACCGATGATGGTATTTGGCCGCCAGAGGTCTAATTAATTTGATTCTTTTCAGCCTGAAAATGAACGTTTTGCCGACTTTGACGCATCGTTCAGAGTGAGCGTATTTAATGCGCGTCTCTTAACCCACCTCTGGCTGTTTACTCCTAGTGGCGTGTTGCATTTGTGGTGAGAACGCGTTTTCCTAACGAGGAATTGTATCGTACTGTTGGTAGACATTCAAATTCATGTGTCCGATCCGCTGGTCAGGCACGTACGAACAACCGCATATACGGGCTGCTCGTTCTGTTCGATTGCTCGGTGTTCACAAGCTGTTGTGGCCAGTATTATCGTAGACAAATAGGGTGGCACTATTTATGAGCACAGTTGGAAACAGTTGTCGTATAAACCAGTTTGTTGGCAAATCAGACAGTGGATTGATTCCACCTAGCGACTTGGGTGACACGCGGGATAATCAGTTTACCACACCTGCCGGGCAAGTCTGGTATGCTATGAGGGAATGATGAGATCCTAAGAGCGTGGTTGATTATCTTCCCTCTCTGTCCGAACAGTGTTCACAGCACTACTCCAGCCAACTGTATCGAAACAAAGAGAATAGTGTCAATTGTAATCAGTGGTCAGCACAATCGTCGGATGGGTCTGGTCATTGAAATTACACATTGAGGCCCGGCTGTTTTTGAGAAGCTTTAGTTACATCAGATTATCATGTGAGCAGCTGTGGGATCACGATCATAGTTCAAGGTGAAGCCTACATAATAAGCAACCACAAAATCAAGTTTAGTGTGGTACACCATGTTGAAGTGTAAATTTAGGCCGCCACCCAAAAAGCAAGGGCAAGTGTATAAACGCAACTGCATTAGTCAACACTACAGATTTTTCTGACTTATAATCATCTCTCACTCGTTCGCCGTATTTGCTCGCGATTCGTCACCCTGTGCACCGGGTGTCAGCCACGGTACTTGTGTCTAACTAACGCAGAAACTACCCGTCGACATCGGAGGCTGAAAATTACCAGCCTGAGCACAATACATCAGGGTTGCTGGGTCCGAATTCCAGCAGGATTGGTATTTTAATTGAGTGGGATTTTAAAAGATATCGAAGGTCTATCGAGATACGTTTTTTGCAGTTGAAGTTTAAAACTTGTCATACCAGTCTGTTTCACGTGCATTGTGCTAACGTTAACCTACAGGATGGTACGTTTATTATCGGTAGTTTTTGTATTGGTTTCTTCACTATAATGCTTCGGTTATCCAGCAGCCATCATTGATTACTGTTTTGATTTTGCCAAATGCCTCCTCAGTCTGCCAGGAAACTGTACCATACGTGCCGGTGACGTAGAGAGAAATGTGATTTATTTTCACTAATTGACGCGTTCCAAAACAAATCGTTTGGCTTAGCCTCTCCTGGAACAGTCATTTTCAAGTCAGAAATGTCTTCCTTCACTTATCGTTTGTTATCCTGAACAGGTTCATTCCCATCATTCATATTGGTTAATATTTTGTCATTGTTGCGTTAGCAACACTGTTAGTGGCTTCAGATATTCCCTGTGCACTTTTTATGTGATCCTTCACATGGTCGTTGATGATCAACATGTACAGCTCGATGAAATAATTGTTCTGGTTCGAGTGGAGTGTTAAGTAAACAAGTGAGTGACACTCAGCTATGTTGTGTGGTCGATCGGTATCGTGAAGACTGAGGAATAGTGACAATAGCAAATTGTTTCATCCACTTCAAGTGAGCCAACATGCATGTGGGTGTACAGCAAGTTGCGGTTTTGATCCATGCTACCTAACTTTTGTTGGCGGCCTCTTCCCACGACATAAAGGAATCCCTTTTTGCGAGCAGCCTATATACATCTACTTCATCACGGGGTGCTGCCGTCACGGGTCTCTACCTGACGATGTCAGACTTGCACCTCATGCCTTTGTTTTTTTTTGTGGCAGAGTGCGCTGGCCGGAAGTAAGAGACTTTTTGACGTCAAAAGAAGTTAGCTAACCAAATGTTAATCGATGTGCGCGGTATGTTTGTAAATATTTCTGTTCTTATGCGTCATTTCTCCACATGATCCGCAATTTGACACGAGCTGGCACGGCAAAAGGCGATTGAATAGTTTGTAAATACATTTCACTGGAATTTTGTATAAATCATCTGATCCAACACTGATGGATATGCTCTTCTTAAATTGTTTTGGAAAACGGAGAACCACTCAAAAATGGTCAAACTTCTTGCAACCAGTTATAAAGTTATTCCAATACATGAACTGATTGGTTCACTCAGAAAGATCCTTTTATCATAAGCCGACTTGAATGAAGTTTAATCTTAGGCTTCAGAAGTGAAACATCCCTTGTATACAACTTCGAAGTATATGCATATCTTTGTATATATCAACGTCTCACATTTATTGCTGGCGCAGTTGGTAGGCAGAAGATTGACTGTACTTTTGTCACCAGGCGTAATCTTTTACACTGTCAACCATTAGGGTCTGAATACGAAAGGTGTGATCAACTGTGAGTGGCGCTCATTGTGAACCCTACAGGCCCATTTAGTATTGTTGTGACACCACACATCCAGTCTTTAATTTTCTGTATGTAGCTACTAGGAGAAATTTCCCGTGTACGTCTGCACATGTGCATTTACCAAGACACTATCACGGGTCATACAAACCACGCAAACGCCTGAAAAAGGCCTTCGTCATTGACCCAAATTCTAGTCAAGTTTGCCATTCTTATTCACGTGATAATCCTCTTTTTCAATCCCTTCTGTTGTTATTCTTGCGGCTGTGAATCATATGGTTAAAACTGGTGGTAGTGATTGTATGGAGTTAAGAGCTGCGTTCTTTTGTTGCCACATACACAATATAACTGTTTTTCATTTAGGTTGTCTCTCCCAGCAGTCTGCGTGATTTGGACTGGGCCACTTACACATGTACTCTGAGTTGGTCCGCAATTGGTATTTGGCCGGACGGTGCTGATGGGACGGATATTAATGCGTGCACAGTGTACACGAATTCCGCGTTGTTGGCCACTGCAGACGATCACGGAAAAGTCAAACTGTTTCAATATCCGGCAAACAAACCCAAAGTAAGAGTTGAACCAGAACACTGGTTTCTAAAGCCACAAGTTTTGTCACAGTTCAGGCTATGATATTTTCACAATTCAATATCTAAATAGTTACAAACGGTATGCTGTGCGGTTTGCTCGTCTCCGTTTGTTGTGTTTGCACAGTCATTCGAAATTGTGTTATCCGAACTGTATCATTCTTATCGAATTTCCTTTTATACTTGCTTTCTACAGCGGAAGCACAAAAGTTGACAAATTGTTAGTTCCCTTCCGGTTTTGATTTTTTGTACGACGAAAAGCCCAACAACCATGCTTCTCGTTTTTTTTAAGGTTGGTCTGTGGGGAATCGGTTGTGACTACAAAAATTAGCCAACTGCCCTGTAAACTGTTATGTTTGTTACGCTATCCAAAAAATCACTAATCTCTTAGATTGGCTTCAAATGATTTATCCTACGTTGATGAGTGGAACTCAGTGTCATTCTTTGATTTGTCTATGCATTTTCCACCTTAGTGTTCATGCTTTTGTGTGGGCTGAGATACCACCAGGGCGCCCAGACCTAGACAGGAAAACGATTAGGGTTCTCAACCAAAGCCTTTGGCTCAAAAACTTACATCTCAAGGCAGCGGGTGGGTAGCAGTGTACCAGAACTGATACTTTTTTCGGAAAAGCTGCCAACCTTCTTCCAACTATCAACTTGAAAGATCAGGAGACTGTTGTTTGTCAGACCTCTACCTATTGACCTTCCTGGTGTGAGTGACTCTGTCGGTGTGGTGGCCGCCATACCGTCGAGTTTAACGGAGTAGGTCATCGAGATGCGCAAGCCGTCACACCACATCAATATCCAGTCCCATTTTGATGGTTCCATTTCCGGGGGTGTCCTGATATCACCGTTCCGTAACTCGATCTTGGCTTAGGCTTGCGCACAGGATTTACCGGAGTTAGTTTCATGTCTCTAGAGTGGTTCATACTACGCGCATCATACTGGCGCAGTTAGACAAGAGGTGCATACCGTCATACACCACTGAATTCCCAACACTGTACAAGCGCTTACACGGACAACGTTCCAATTGAGTACGTTTAGCAAGCACCCACTACGCACAACTAAAGTATGGCTGTGTTCACCAAAATGGCGATGTATAGCATATCCGGCTGACATGTCTCTCCTATCACTCATTACGCTGCGATTATCGTAGTCCGCTAGCTCTTGTCGATGTTACCTGATCGGAAGACCTGTTAGTGTAAGCCATTTACACAGTATTGGGACTCAAGTGTGATCTGTCTGTTTTCACTCTTTGTCTCATAGAGATCCTCCTAGTATCTCCGGTGATATAGAACAAGACCAGGGATGCCCCTTGTGTCATCGTAAAATGACCTTATGTCGCGATAAAGATATATCGGAAAATCATGGTATGGAAAAGGTGTAGAATGATCAGGTGTTTCTCAGTTATCTATCTAGCTGCGTATGATGAACTTGTGGTCTGAAGTTTTCGCATAGTTTCAATTCCCCACTCTTGTACTCGCGTCCATTGCGAACTGGTCATGAGGTGGATTACTGCGTCTAGCTAACAACCAATCGGGATTCCACAATTGATGCGAATCATTGTTGAAGTCCCATTCAGAAGCCGATGTATAAATTTAGTCACTCTCGATCTATGTTTACACCGCTTCGGAAAGCCGCGGTACCCAATAGAAGTTCATGAGTTTTTTCACCTCAGTCCTACAGTCATTTTTGTTTAGTTTTTTGGCACTATGTATGCACCTCTAGCGATTTTCAGTTAATCAACAGGCTTTTTTCTTCCGCTCCTGGGCTATTTCAGGCTGAATTCCACGCGTACACAGGCCATTCCAGTCATGTAACCAATGTGGCGTTCCTTTATGATGGTTCTCGGCTGATTTCGACCGGTGGTAAAGACACTGCAGTATTACAATGGGAAGTGTGTGTCTGAATCTCTGCTCCCGCGTTTCCGCTTTCTTTCCCTCCCTCCTTGTTTTGCTTTTACGGAGGTCGTTTGCCCAGTTTCTGGCTGAGGACGCGCTTGCGCCCGATTGCCTTTTTCTTGATCTGCGAACCCACCCCTCCTGACATGTTGCCATCTGTTATCCTTGCCATGCCTTTCTCGTTTTTTTTTCTTGGTTTCTTCCACTCTAATCTCATAATATTAACTGATTATTTCTCGAGTTATTTCAACAATAGTTTCACGTTTCGGTTACCACTTCTAATTTGTGCTGGTTCGTTCTGCTTTGAGCTATTCAACACTCGTTCATATTTGCACACTCATTCCTCTTTGTCGTGTTAGTTGTGCTGACCGTGTTTTTGGTGTTCTGCTATTTTTTAAACCTCTCATTTGTTCCAGAAATATGATATTTCCAATGTAGTTTCTAGTTCCGATTGTTTTTCTTTGATCCATCATGTTTTGCGCATTATTGGTGCGTGTATTTGGACTCATTCATTCCTTTAACGTTTTCTTCCAATAAACCACGGCTTCTCTGTCTTTATGATTTGCATCCTTTCCTGTGCTGTCAGAGATGTGCACACATTCTATTCTTATTTATATAAATATATGTAATTGTGCTTATTTCAGGAATTGATCAGTTTTTGGCCACACTGTCACTTATTATCTCATAACATTTCGTTTCTTTGTAGTCAGGCTGTTTAGGCATGCGGCAAGTTTGACATCGTTCAAATTTGATCGTGGCTTTCATAATCCACACAGGTTACTGTTTATTCGAGATTATATACTGCTGGGTCATTTGTGCCTTATCCAGACTCAACTGAACAGTATCCGAAAGTCAGTCTAAACTAATAGCAACCGTGCTGATTACTGAAGTCATTCGTATGGTTTGAACTCTGTGCTGTGATATACAAGTCATTCTGTGTATTTTGTTTATGGGAGCGGTCAATCGAGCTCGTTTGAATGCAGTAAAAACCAAAAATGATAACCCATGGAATAACCGAACCGTCTTTTTCACGTTCTCTTTATTTGTTGATACAAATAAAAGTCATGCTAAGCCATATTTATTATCAATAGAATGGTGGTACTGATGTATCTGCAAATGTTATTTGTTAACACAGATTGCGTGATAAATCAAGACACATCGGATCAAAATAAACAAGATTGGTTTATTTCGTTGAATTAACGTGATTATCCCGGACAATACATTACCAGCTGGGGTAGCCAAAAGGTCTACACAATGTGTACAACTCCACTAAGGTCTGATCGGAGTACTGGGACAAGCGCGTACTTATTCGCACCATTGGACAAAAATAGGCTTTCCTACCCATCAACGACGATTGAAATAATGGTCCGGCTGTTCTGGGGAAGTATCTATATTTTAGTTGCATGAAAGCGATTAATCCGATTTTGATCAAATTTTTTGAAAATCGTAGTAAAAAGCTTTCCAAGAAAAGTCATCAGGGTTTCGAATGATAGGATCAATGAGAATTTTTCTTTTAGCTTCCCTGTTTTTCTGTAGTGTTCACGAGCTGCAGTCAGTGCACAGTTTACGAGTCACTTTGACGTTCATTCTGTCTACACTCGACTGGTTTTTTCCATTCTTATATTAATTCCTACTTTGAAGTTATTTTACAGTGTTTCTGATGGTTGGCAAAAGTGGTGGTGTTGTTCGTAGCTCGGGTTGATGGTTTTGGTATTGATATGTTCGCCGAGCTTGGCATTTAGGTTGCAAACGTTTCATCACCAAGCGAGGTGACATCATCAGTGCGTGAGTGTTTCATCGTATAATTTTGACTGTGGCGTTTGGTGAAGTTGGATCTATGCCTGCTCCTATATAGCAGAGTGAGTTGACCTACTGGTCTGAATTCTGATTGGTCGCTTTCTGTCGTGTTTGGCCTGACCCACCATTGGTTGATTTGGTCGCACTTGAGCTTTGACCTGATGTCCGATTGGTTGTTCCCTGGAGTCCTTGGGCTGGAGTCTGATTGGCTGCTCTCTGTCGTTTGGGCTTACCGGTATTTGGGCTTGATGACGTTTACGTCTCCTCAAATCCTTGATTCGCATTGGTCC
This sequence comes from Paragonimus westermani, assembly GCA_008508345.1. NCBI lineage: Eukaryota > Metazoa > Platyhelminthes > Trematoda > Plagiorchiida > Troglotrematidae > Paragonimus > Paragonimus westermani. Next base: position 50,391 of record QNGE01001805.1, on the reverse strand, counting down.
ATAGATTTTGTCTAGTTCGATGTGTTTGTTTACTGAACCGGTTGATGAGTACCAAGCTTCGAGAAATTCTCTTGCATGTTTGGTATTTGCCTGATTAAGGATTTCTGCGGTGTTCAAGTTGAAGGCGTGTCCAGTTTCGTCCTCGTGGGCGGAGATAAGGGAAAGTTGGTCGTGCCTTTTGATGGCCAGTTCGTGTTCATGTAATCGTGTTGATAATTTCCGTCCGGTTTGGCCGACGTAGTGTTGTCTACGGTCATTGCATTGGATTTTGTAAATGACGTTACTTCTGTCGGCGGGTTTGGATTGTTCTTTTGGTTTTGATAGTATCCTTCGTAATATTGCTGTTGGTTTGTGCGCTAGAGTGATGCCGTGTGTTCTCAATAGTCTTGCGGTCATTTCTGATACGGTTTTGATGTATGGTAGTGCAATTCGTTTTGTTGGTGGCTCAGTAGTGTTGGACTCCCTGTTTTTTCGTAATAGACTCCGTCTGATGAAATTTCGTGGGTATCCGTTGCGAAGAAATACTCGGTATATGTAGTTTTTTTCCTTTCTCCGGTGCTCTGCGGTGCTGCAGTGTGTTTCAGCCCGTTTGAACAGAGTTTGAATGCAGCTCCTTTTATGGCAGACTGGGTGGTTGCTGTGAAAACTAAGGAGTTGGTCCGTGTGTGTTTCTTTCCGATAAACCGAGGTCTCCAGTGTTCCATCAGGTTTGCGGTTGATCAGTACATTTAGGAACGGTAGTCGGTTGTCGGTATCCGTCTCTATCGTAAATTCAATATCGTTGAAAACGTTGTTCAGCAGTCTGTGTGTGTCCTCAATCATTGAGCGTTTGAGAATTACGAATGTATCGTCAACACATCGTACCCAGAGTTTCGGTTTGATCTTTGGTAGTGCGTTGTTCTCTAACCTCTGCATGACCGCCTCTGCGATAAATCCGGATATGGGCGAACCCATTGGAGTTCCTTTAAGTTGTTCGTAGATTTGGTCATTGAATTTGAAGTACGTCGACAAGCATAGCTCTATGAGGTTGCATATGCTCTCCGGTTTCAATGATTCATTCGGTCGGGGATTTTCTTCTAACAGCTTTCGCAGTGTCTCTTTGGCTAGGGTGAGGTCAATAGACGTGAAGAGTGTTGTGACATCAAACGAAATCATTGCTTTGTCTTCTTTTATCCTCACGTGTTTTAGTTCGTTCAAGAATTGTACAGCATTGCTGATAGAATGTTCTGATGCGTCGATGAGATATCGTAGCCGTTTGAATACGTCTTTGGCCAAATTGTAGGTCGGTGTGCCCAGTAGAGATACAATTGGCCGTAGTGAGACACCATCTTTGTGTGTTTTTGGTAGTCCGTAGAATTAAGCAGTGGTTGAATCTTTCGGCTGCATTTTCCAGCGCTCCTGTTTGCTTATCTCATGTGTAGCCTCTAGCTTTTTTTAGTGTGCTGTTGATTTTGTTGGCCAGTTTTTTGGTGAGAACAGCAATGAGTAGGCGGTAGGTGGTTGTGTCATCGAGCAGTTGTTTTGCTTTCTTCACGTAGTCTACCTTGTCCATGATAACTGTCATCCGTCCCTTATCAGCTGGCAAAATGATGATGTTGTCATCCTTTTTGAGGTTGCTCAAAGCTCTTTGTTCGCGCTGTGTAACGTTATTGGACAGCTTATTGCGGGTCAATACTGGCATGATAACGACAGAGAAGCGAACAAGACTTGTTTTCTATGTTTGACCATCAGGCTAACTAAAAAATACAATAAATAAAATATATATATATCTATGAAACTTAAGCCAACCTCTATGAACAAGAAAATTGCGTTTAATAGTCTTTCTTTCAAGGGAGATCCAATGGCCGAAATTATCTCCAGAAAGCTCGGAAAGTCAATCGAAACAACCTACTCTGCCGCTCAATTGTGCATCAGTTTCCGTTCAACACCCGTTATCATGTCACAACTCAAAGACAAACTTCCATGTTCCACAACCACTTGCTGTGTGTACTCATTTGTTTGCTCGTGTCGAGCATCATATATTGGTCGTACTACAAGGCGATTGTCGGACAGAGTGCGTGAACACCATCCTGCGTGGTTGAACAGTGGTGTGATTAAAACGGTTTCAAGCGCGATTGTTGCTCACTTGACCGACTCCAATCATTCTGTCAGTAAGAAAGATGCTTTTCGGATTGTCTACCGAGTGCCAAGGAATCGATCAAAAATGGTGAGATTTCGAATGTTGACCGTTGCGGAAGCCATCAGCATCCGATTGCGCAACCCTGACCTCTGCGCTCAGAAAAAGTTCGTGCGGACACTTAACCTCACCTGGCCCACAATCAGTCGAGCCCATGATTTGGAACAGTGATCACGTAACTGATAACAAACACGTCGTCCTCAACCTATATTGACCGTTTTTCTGACTCACACTAGTCACTTTTTTCATATTTATTGTGTTGTAATTAGCCTGATGATCAAACACAGAAAACAAGTCTTGTTCGCTACTCTGTCGTTCTCATGACTTCAATGGGTATTTTCGACCGAACCGGCACGATAGTTTGTCGGATTTGGTTTTGTGCCTTTTCCATCGATATGTTTGATTTCATTATGTTTTCCAAGTTTGCTACGTGTTGTGTTTGGTGCTTTTTTCGTGTTGAATTTGAGTCCTTTCACAATTTCATCTTGCTCGTCGTTCTATAGTGGATGATTTGATAGGTTTCTGATCCACTTATTGTTGCTGGATTTGGCATACTTCTTCGACAATCTTGAGAGCTTTTTCTTCAAGGGCTATTCTCTTCTGTTATTCGTGGTTCTTGCTACTCGCTGTCCTATTGCTGCCTCTAATTTCTGTAGCTGATGTTTGTCTATTATTTGTTTACAGTCATTTCTTTTGGCTGTCACGATGCTCTCGTATCTTTGCAACCGATTGTGAGCATCGGTTATTAACATACATAACATCCGTCTCCCGTTTTGTCTGGCTATTTCCCAAGCCTGTGGATGATTGAGCGGTGGTCTGTAGTTGATACTTGGCGGGTTAATGTTTTGATGCAGGCATTCATGCAAGAAGAATAGTTGCTCATGTGTGGAAGCCCCTCTGCATGCAAAGGTCTCCCAGCAACGAGCTGTTTTTAGCGTTGTGCGCCCATGTAGGTTTCTGATGGTTGACAGCAGAAACCTACATGTGTGAGTGGGAAGATCAATATATCCCGTTACCGAAATGCTGTCCGATTCACGGCTTTGGTGAGACAATCTTTGAGACGTAATTCTCGTGCGGGCGGTGCAGAACGAGTGAGAAGAAGCTAGTGACCGACACTCTATACAAAATCCCTTTTTAGGTTCAACGGATTCTCATCGAATTGGTTGGTACCCGTTTCTACATATTGTTGTTTTTTGCTCTGGTCTGATTACTAACTTGCCTGTCAGGCATATTCATGAGTGTGCTCTACCAATAGTCCTTTAAATTAGTTCTCCTTAATACGTTCGCGGATTTTGAGAAAACGTCTTCATTGAATTCTGCTACGATGATGACCCTGCAAAGTGACCACTCACTCGAGTTCAAAAAAGGGCCTTGAAATCGACCTATTGTGAAAATTGCGTACGTGCTGTTTGAATCTAATCACAATTTCAAAACTGGGTGTACGGCTGGTAATGGGATATCTTTGTGATGACTCTAATTAGAGTTGAAGTCACACTGCCAAATGTATGGCGCACTGGTTGGTAAAACCAACAGGTCTCAATTAAATTAAAGATGTTCCGTTTTTTGTTGCTGCAAGAAATAAAGACGTTTCATACGTGCAGTTACTCTGGCTGATGAAGGTGAATTGATCATAACTACTTCCGGAAGAACAATGGACCTTCATCACTCGGATCGGACTTGACAAGAAACGAGTGTGCTTGACTTCCGACCGGCTACACTTCTGCATACGACCATTTCTGTCTACCGCCAAGACCTGAGATGCCGAATTATCTCGGGTCACTTCCGTACTCGTGATCTCCACAAAGTACTCAACTAGACACCTGGTTCACTCCATTGCAGTGCTCAAAAACAGTATTGCTGTAACGACAGATGTTTAATTCCTCTGACATTTCGCGTCTAATAAGGCGTGGGGGTCTTTTTGATGGCTAATTTACATTTAATTAATTTAAGGCGAAAACAAACACCCATCACATCAAAAATGTGATGGATGAACTTGTGACTGCCTACAAATATCCATCCATCGTTTTAGTTCGATCATCCGCATTCTGTTCAAATTTCATACCTGAACCAGAGCGAGTTGTAACCCCGGAGGAAGTAATTTCACACCAACACGTTGATGCTAATTGTAGTGAAACTTGGGCAGTTTTTCCAATGGAGATAAATTCTCTTTGGCCACTTCAAACCATGAGTGCATGAAGGCTGCTGTTTGGAACCTCACTTTCGATTTACTTTCACTCATCAATTCAGTGTTTGTCGTTTGCCAGAGAGTTTTCCACAATAACATCAATGCATGAGCTTCGTGTCTGGTTCAAGCGGTCTACTATTAGGTCCGTTTGAGTTAAACTAACTCTTTTGGGCGCCGAAAAACCTGACTTCACTGTCTGTTCACTAATGTTCATACGAAATCTTGGTTCGAAATTCCAAAATATTAACGTCTGTTATCAAACCATTAGTCTTACTTCCTTGCCATGTGTTATACGAATCGTTGATTTTTCCAAAAATATCTGTAAGATAACATGATGAACATACAATCCTTATAACACCCTTCTACAGTCAGTGGGTGATTTTGTTTCCCTGAAAAGATGCGATTCTTGTTCCAGTGTGAAAATTCGTCGCGACAACCAGCTTACTTTGATATGCACAATAAGGATCGTATGCAGTTCCCGTAAACTAGAAACTAGTTTATGGCCAGCACTACTTATGCTTCTCTTCGAAAAAAGGATGGCCGGAAAATTTGTCTGAGTGCAAAAGCCGCTGTTAACTCTGGATAGTGTTTATCTTATAATAACCAACCGCCCAACTGATTATCTGTACTCGAGGTCGTCAATAACATCAACTGTGAGCGATTGGACGCTTAACCAACGTGACTTCTGTTTCACTTGTCCACCGTTGGAAGTCAATCCGGGAATGGATGGCCTTCACATCGTCACATTATACTTTTTGTGCATTCATGGCCTGGAACCTTATTTGTAACATCTCCCAATTTTTTAATGTCCCACGATTACTCTATAATCGTTGACAGACGAATTTAAGTCACTAGACTGTATAGGGCCCAAGCCATCTAGTATGTTTAAACCTCATATTATCAATCACCGTGGATCCCAGTGAGGAACGGAGTAGCGCATTTTGTTCTGCTCTGTTGATAAATGGGAGTGTATTGGAGATACACTACAGCTGCCAGTAAGTATACGCGTTTATTCTTCCTCTCTTTGAACACGCACTCGAACAAGATTGAAATTTTGGGAAAGTTTGAGATTTTGATCAAGATTTTCAGACTTGGAAAACGTGTGTGAATTTGAAACCATAACTTGCGCTTAGTGGGGGGAAAAGGTCACAAAACTGGGAACGGTGCTGAAGCAGAAAGGTCTTCAATGATTTCAAGGAGCAGGAGGCGGATATGATGATAACCCGTCGCCATACTATTATAAATTTTCAGGCAACTTAGGTGAAGAATCCAAAGCGGGTGTTTTTAATATGTGCCTACACAGAATCACAGAGTTGTAAGCAGCCAGTAACTTTACTTGGAATATAAGCAAACATTCTCTATCTCCTGACACGATGCAATCTGCAGAGCATTTTCACCATTTTTGAAACTGGCTTTTGTTATCACCGCTCTTTTCAGATATATAAAATAGGAGTACATCCAACTCTTTTCACATACGTTCACCTGAGTAGAATAGACTGTAGTTAACTGAATTAATGCAACCTCATTCGGAGTAACGGCATCATTTCCATCACCTTGGGTTTGAAATCAAAACAGATGCCTAATACATCTTGCGAATAATGCTTCTACCAATCCTAAATTCGCTAGATCACGGTTCAGCAAACATATTCATGCTCCGTTAGTCTAACCAACGAATCATGTGCGTGTTATGAAGAAAGTCAAACGTTTCTATTGCAAAAAGACATGTGTAGACGTCTAGTTGTGTCAGATGCTAATATCACATATTTCATATTCTATTGTTGCTGCTATACCACGTCAGACTACTATTTTGTAGACAATCCAGTTGACTGCTATCTTCTGCTAATGCAGGTTTTCGCCATGTTGATGATAGTAGTTTTTTCGATGATGAGGTTGGAATTTCTCGTTTTAAAGTCTGGTAGATAAACTGAGCTGGCTGAGGATGTTTAGTGTCATACGGGTTGTAAAAAATATTGACAGTGAACTTATAGACACCATAGGCACCAAATGTCATAGAGTAACCATCGATGACAGGATGAAAGGAATCGAAGATGCAAAGGCTATCCTAAAAATGTCCACGTCAATTTTGAATGTTACCAGCAAATTAGTAGGTACTTTGTATCAGGGAAAGTTCACATGAGGTATTTGTCGCGTACTGAGCTATCCAATTAAGGAAAAACCAAAAGGGCACCGAGCACCCTCAATTTAGTGGAAAAATGGCAACTTTTCATACAAGAACAACAACATTCGCGATTGCTATTAAGTGACAGGCGTCCTCACGCTGTGACTGGCCGGTTCGTTGTTTTGTTCTACGAACTTGCATCTAGCATCTCGGTTGTTTGACACACATACGCATTCAATAGCAGCTAATAACCGTCTATGATTGGTTGGCGCCAGTTTGACCATAATTCCGTCCGTAGTGGCTTGTGCGCGAACACTGATTTGCTGAACCTTCTCCAATCAAGAAACCGCTCCAGTCCAAACTCGATACAGTATTGAATGCCGACAAAAGAGTAGGTGGTCGCTGATTAATTAAAACCACACATGTGTGATTTAGTCGAAGAACCGTTGAAAACTGATTCAACAAATCTTATTTCAAGGTATTTATGCTGATTCTGAAACTAAAATGACCCCCATAACGTCGTAGTGAACAGGAGTGTATGTGTACTTTCTGAAGGCACTCTAAGTAAAAATGCTTAGTGTGGTCAGAAAAGTGGGACAAACATGAGTAGGTTAACTGGATTGTGGCGGAGATCCGTCCAAAAATACGACGGCCATCATGAAACATCGACTGAATTGTGGCTGCCCAAAGTTTGGAATGTCATATAAACTATTCCCACGCCGACTAGGGATGCGTGCTATTTATTAACAACAAAGTGTTCTCTGGTTTTGTATCACTGTAAAGCCTGTGAATAATCAACACTGTCTGTTTGTGTTGTTTCACACGCCAAGCTCGTAGGCCAACAACGCAACGTCCATTCCTCCGAACTAGAATTTTTCAGTAAGCCGACCAATAGTGTAAAATCCTCACCAAATATGGTCAACCTAAGGAACAACCATCAAGTTGAATAACGAGGTTTCAGCTAAAACCGTTGGTTAAGCGAAGGTTTTTATATCAAGAGAGTTGGTGGGGTTTTTAATAGATGGTGATCCAGGCTGTTCTCACAGTCAACGCTAACTTTCTGTAACCTGCAGCAATAACTTTGAAGCAAGCTTGCAGCACCATTTAAGCTATATTTTGCCGTTTATTTCTGTTGGTTACAGAGCCAAACAAAACGTTCACTACCGAACAGACGTGTCTTCTCTCTTTACTGAATAAGTTCAAATGAAGAAACCCTAAATTTCGCGGTCACTACTTGTTAAGTGAACAGTTTATAACGCTCTCTGTTCAGTCACTGTTCCGTTAGCGTCAAAACAACAGTCACTCTTGTTTCCATATGTTTCACGGGATATCCCGACGACAGTTGTAATATTTTATTCCATAAATCGATGAGTGTAGGTTTTAGGTGGGCCAGACCTTCAATGTTATCGTGTTCGTCAGCAGTGCAACATAATCACTCGCAAACGTGCTAATCCGAATCATGATTCGGTATTCGAGATGGCCAGAGTAGAATTTAACCACTTTTTGTGTCAACAGTCTTCCACTTTGACAGAAGTGCCTCTTTGTTACCCATCGCTTTGAAATTGCCGACCGTGTAAAACATAGTTTTGTAGCACATTTTCTGAGGTCGTACCATCCACTACGTTTCTGAGACACCACTTCTCTCAACATATCCTTAAGGCCTAGTTGACTTTTACTAAACTGGGGTGCCTCGGGCTCAGGCGTCATATCCGTTCTTCAGTGAAAAGCAAGGCATGTGTTGCGACTACTGTATGGCTCAGTGTGCAGTGCTTGTCGGTTATCCGTTCTTAAACATTATGTGTGGAGTACTTTCGATGTGTGACGGCCGCCTCACACGAAACTGACGACGTACGGCGACCTGTTAGGAATAAATGGCCTCTTTGTGATATGACGTATTCTCGTTCCGTTGGTTAAAGAGATTATGTGAATTTTCGTACGGAGATGCCCAACCATATGGTCCAATGTGAAGACAAAGCGTTTACAAGGTAATCAACCAGCTGCAGCTGCAAACCAAAGCCAACATCCATAGCCCGAACTACAAATAGACCCACTCACTGTCAACCCGGTATAAGTAAATGAAACACATTCTGATCTCATAAATGTTACGGTTCGCGGTTCGGGTCATCCACAAAATCAAAACAGCGGTGAGGTTGTTTTGAAAGGTCTCACTTTAACTAAGTTGCGGTAGGCATCGACCATCTCCACTTGCACTGCGTTTTCCGTGTTTTCTGTCCGCTTTGCAACTCGTATCCTCTGGTGCAAGATTAATCATTATTCCTCCCACAAGTCGAGAATCCAGGTTTTTATTTATGCACTCGAAACTTACCACTAGCCTATCAATCTGTTATCGCTCAACATGATAAGTTCCCATTGTCGTCCAGCTAAACTGACCGATCGCAAGAATGCACTGTGGCCATGACACAACGTCACGGAGAACACTGAAACAATGCGGAACACCGAACATCACAAAGTCTATATGTACGGATGGTGAGCCCTGATTTATCAGAAAAATATGGTACAGAACAGTGGCTATATATGACGACAGCAAGCTAGGATTAAAAGGCGTTCTTGTGAGCTACCCACAGGCAGTGTGTAGTACACACTGTGAAACGCGTTGTTGAAAGCTACGCACCGGATAAGAATGATGGATGTAGAGTGAACATGATCGGGCACATGCAGTGATCTCAGAGCGGCAGGGTTAGCCCATCAGATGTCAAAAACCGACTCATTTCACATCCATTTTTTGACTTCTGGGCAATCTGCGTCTAATGAGGTCCGCGGTTTGTTGTGTTTCTAACCTGTGTGGTGGCAATGACGACGAAACACAATCAGTTTTAGCAAGCCGTTTGTGTGTATCTTGCAATGAAAGGTGGTATTCGGCTTAACAGTATAATAAGTATTAATACGAAACTGTGCGATCGTGAACGATAGGTGTAAAGAAGTTAGACAGTTCCAAACCTATGGGAACTACGAACACAAAAAGCAAATGCCTGTTGATGACAGCGAATTTGAAGATATCAGCTCCTGGTCATAGTCTGGATGAGCTTGATAACCTTTTTGGCGTCCTAACGTGTATTGCGATAACATCTACGTAGTATACAAGTTCAATTCAGATGTCTCATCAAGGTACCTTTTTAGACCTTTGAACTTGTCTCCAAACGGGTTATCTACGAACGAATGGGTTTGATACCGATATTTACTATATAATTAAGCCTTTTTGTACTCTTTTTGTACTCTGTAAGTCCAGTGCATGCTAAATCTAATTGCATTACTAATGAGCGGTTTGGCAGATTTGATGATTTAGACGAGATCCAACTGTGAAAAGTCAAGGCTTTGGCTTGATTAGAACCAGTGACAGAAACAGCATGCCCAAACTTGCCGAGCGCTCTACCAGCTGAACTACGAAGCCACACCAGGAGCTCGGAAATTTCCCGTTCGGACTCGGTTGCCCACTTGTCCCACTGTCTCATATNCGCTCTACCAGCTGAACTACGAAGCCACACCAGGAGCTCGGAAATTTCCCGTTCGGACTCGGTTGCCCACTTGTCCCACTGTCTCATATGGAATCCATCAAATGACTTAGGAAATCGTCTGCCCCGCCACGATTACTCGAGCAGTTCACGCCGTTGCATAAAATTAAAAGGGTACCCGATAAATAAGTATGTATTCTTCTTATTGAACATGAACTGCATGGACTTCACAGAACGGAAGTGCACGCAGGATGAATCATTTTATAAGCACGCAGAAAGTCAGGTGAGCTACCCTGAATGAATACTGAGCACAATCTCAACGGTCAATCAAACACTTTGTTTTTCCACGCCTCACACTAAATACGGGACTTTTCATTTCACAAACACATATGATTTGAAGACCTAGAATAGCTTGGGCACATACTTTTGCTCAGCATTTGCGTGGGATGCTGCAGCGGTTCAACAGCAAGCGAGTGAACTATTATACTCTCTTGGACGGTCACCGTACCGATATGAAGGCGGGCAATCCAGGTGAGTTCATCACATGTGTGACTTTCACACAATTATCATGCCTATTTCACATGTTCGCGCTCGAACGCACATGTGCGACCATACCAGATATCTCTTGTGGACTGTAGGTTGAATAGTGTGCCCAAGCGTGAAAAATGTTACACATATCATTCCATCGTTCCCACTACACTCACCCCAGAACGAAACCACATTACTGGAAATACGAAAGTGTTTCTTGGGAAGAAAAAGTACTTCATCCCGCGAAATCTGAATGATGTTAGTGCACTGCAGTGTGTAACTGTCAAACTAGTCATTCGATCGTTACTCATTCTGGGGTTTCATTGGGAGTGTTCTTGATACAAAGTGTTGCAGACCCTCTGAAAGAAAGTGTGCTATAGTGTGACTCTAAGTAAAATCTATCTGTAGCGGCTACAATGATGCGGCTGCAATGATGAATGCTCGCACCTATAGGTAAACGACAATCAAACCGGCATGCCGTTTGGACTTACGTTATGCCACCAAGTATTTGCTACTTTGGTTGGCAGGGCGATCCCATTGAAGGCTCGAGAGGTGCTTTCTTTATTGCCCTGAGAGAATGTTTTTCCAGCGGAAGTAATTGGTGCAAAAATATCTGTACGTCGTAGACCTACTTGCCAGACAGGATTGTTTACTCCTAAAGGGTCGGTTCTTGTATTCGCCGTCTACTCACAGTTATGTCAGATAGTACTGTTCGCAGCACTGGGTAAATGACGTGTCTGTGGTCTTGCCAAACGTCTAACCGGTCTATTGTTTTAGGTGTTTGTAGGCCAAACTTGAGTCTCAAAGTATGCAAAATTACACCCTTTTTCGGCCATAGCATTTGGAAGTCATCGTCTGCTGTTGTGTACGCTCACATTAGCTCTGACATACAAAAAGGCAAAAGCCACGTCAAAAACAATCATCACACCACTGTCCCAACATGACGTCTACGAGAAACTTATCTGCGTAAGAGTTTTAAGAAAATGCGAGTTACTAAGAAACCGCATCTTCCCCTGAGAGCTTTAAGAAACAAACATCACAATAAGCAATCGTACTGATTATCAGTTATTGTTTTCAGTAGTATCTAATAATTTCCACTTGTTACTTACATTTAACCCTCACCAAAGTGTGTTCGAATATATTGATTCGAACAGTCCCATTGTAAAATCAGGTGAATAGGCGAGTGTATTTGCTTCCTATCCAAACGGACAAACGTAAAGGTGGGAATTTGCTCCAAGCAACTACCTTACGCCTCCGTTATATTGGGTTGGTCGGTAAGTTCATTCTTGTGTGTGAGGTAGACTTAATTGTCAGTGTTATTCATATCCTAATAATCGAAATTCAGTGAACGACATTAGGCTTAGACGTAAATCCCCGACTCCACAAGTGATATCGGTTGTTTTCCCACATCTGTCAAGTGTACTGTTTTGACCTTCAACGTGTACGAAGTGCAACCCCAACGTATCACTCTCTGTTATGCACTGTCCACCATTCCCGACAGCAACTAGTGCCGGCCACTGGGGAAGTATTACAGGAAAAACTAATTGCAGCAAATTCACCCAGGTTACAAACGATCAGTCAGCTAATTGGGGGTGATATGTTTATCTCACATTGATTTCGCTTCCTAATGGATCAACGTCTACCACGCAATTGCAAACGATAACTGGAAATCCTAATCGGCAGATGCGATCGCCATCTGCGCTGCGCACTCGCCGGTTACGTGCTAGTTAATCGCGTGATCTTCGTCTCGGATAACCACAGCTGGGGTGAAGGACAGTGTATGATCCTTTGCGTGTTCGAGGAGAACAACCTGACATTCACTGACGCATGTCAAGTTTGTGTGATTTTCGCCAGGTTTGGTGGACATCTTTGTGAGGTGAATGGCACTTTTTTCTCATCTATCATGCAAGCAGTTTGTATTCTGCTTTTTCATAGTCTTAGCAAAACGATTAAGTAAATTTTATCGGCCCAAAGTGACAAAACCAAAATCCAGTCAAATCACTCATCGTAGCAGCTTCGCGCCATGATTTGTCAATTTTTAAAATGTACTGCGTGTGTCTGTTCGACATCCAATCTGTATGAACGCTAGAGTGGTTTAGCATCACCTCGTCCATCGGAGATGAACACTAGCGCCCGTACAGGCCCGTTCCAACTATGCTGGTTTTGACGTCAGGACTCCAACGACGCTGAAAAATCTACCTCTAGAACAATGTTTCCAACAGGTCCAGCGATCGTCTCAGCTAGGACATAGAAACACAAAAACAGCCATACTAATGTTGGGCACGGATCATGTGAGCATGCCGCAATGCCCAGGTTACTCACTGGCTGACATGTCAGAAACGTAAATCGCAGTTGGATAGTCTATAGATGCAAAACCATTGCGGTTGTGGTCAACGCATACCACGGTCTAACCGACTACATGCAAGTAACTGAATTGTGTACGTGCACACTAAGAGAACACCTGCCTGCCATCGAGGTTATCAAAGTTGCGATCTTGGTGACATTTGGCTGAACATTTTCATTCACAAACCGCATTGGTACATCCTTAAAAACGATCGAAAACACAACATTAAGTGAAGTAAACAGTTGGGTTGACACACAATACTAACTTATCAGCTTTTAAACAACTGGGTGGTCATTAGTATGTGAGAGACAAAGTCGAATATGGATTGAATATAGTCAGAATGCGCAAACTTGATCAAGAACTGTCACAGTAACCAGGGTTCGAATCCACTATCTTGTTAACATTATTCGCCTAAGTGTCACTGCTGTCTCGTGATGGAAACAACTATGATGCATGCAAACCTATATTCATGTAGATATTGTAAGGTTTTCAGTCTCCATTCTTTTAAGTGTGCTAGGGTATAATAAGTGGGTTTGAGGACTGAGTAGTCCTAGGAATCGTATGTGAATTCAAACCTCCTGCATTATTTGTGAGGACACGACTTTTAACCCATTGTGATAAGTATTTACGGGACGAAAACACAGGTTCACAGACGTACATTAGTGTTAGGGAAATCAGGATGCGTCATTGGCTGGTACCAATGGTGTGTGCAAAATCACAAGCCGATCCAATGCAAACGAAGTACTCGGCAAATATCGAAATGTGCGACATTGTGTAGCGAGAAGGCGTCCAATAAAGCACAATCTTTATTGTCCAAATCGCCAGTCACATGCAACACGCGCTCTCTCGTTTATTAGTNGCCGAGCGCTCGAAAACTCGTACCTCCGGCCTGACAATCCACCACAATTGGAACTGTTTGTCCAATCCTAAAGCAACGTTGGATTTGTCCTGTGCTAGATTATGTATTGTGTTGGGGTTTGGATCAGGAGTGAATTAAGCGTGTCTTCATATGTGAAGATAATATTTGTGGTTGGTTTTGTGGTTCAAAATCAAGCCGTATGCTTATTATTTACCGGAATGCTCCACCTCCTACAGACCTACTTAAATGGTGAGAATGGAAACATCGCTTACAGTGGAACTACTAGGTGATTATTATGCTGTATACTAAGGAGTGTTGTATGCTATCAAAATTTTTAAAATAACTTGACATTTTATACTCCGCCATGTGTTTTTTATGGTACACACCCTATAGCATAGGCTTTAAAAATTAAAATTACCTTCCATTGCTTATAAGTTTGGAGTATTACTTGGAAAAACGTTAATTCATCAGCTGAACCGTGTGTAAACGGCAGATACTACCAGCCTCCAAGTATCTAGTTGTTTCGAGTACAATTTCTATCATCTATGTTTGGATTTTCGATTTTAAGAGTTTAGTCTCTTCCTGGGCGCTGGTCCGTGGTTCATACCTACTCTCATCCACGTTTTCATAAAAGGCAGGCCATATGACTCCAAACACCACTACAAAAGTGTAGAAATTTGTTTCGCTAGATACAGTCGATATTATGAACGAATGATAAAGGTCTCTTGATTATCCCGTAGTATCCGCCACAGATTACCAAATCTGTGTCCACTTGTTTGTCGTTCTTCTTGTCGTGCATTTTAGAGTTTTAATCTATGATCAGTTCAGCTAAATTCATTCATATTGTTCATGACTTTCATCATTCTTCTTCCTGTACAAGTCAACGGAACTATGAACCCCTTTGAGTGGAAATGAAAATCGAAAATAGACACAAATGACTTTACTTGATATGGTTTCTGGTTATAAAAAGAGATGCACGATAACGTCAGAATGCAAACTTTAAATTATCCTTTGATCAAAATGTGCTTGAGAATCTGAAACCAGCACACGTCTCATCTCTGGGTCTAAAGTCATGTCCGTTATTCCACTTGTGCACTATTCGAAGTGAGTAGGAAGATAGGTGATTTAGAAAGTTTCGGAGGTTACTTCACTAACTTGTTCCACTCCTTCGTTGCTGCTTGTTATATAGGTCCTGTAAAAGTTGTGTACGTTCGGGAGGTAGTATTGGACGGTAGCAAAGAGAACGAACATACAAGAGAGATTTCAACCGGTAGGGATAACTGCACAGTGGAGTGATAGGCTATGTAGTACTAACATGTTAGGGTAAACAAGCTACCGGCACACCGAATGGTGGCTCGCACAAATGGGCCTGCCATACAGATACACTCGAACTGTCTACGTGCCCACACAAACCCATTTGCAACACCATTATCCATGTGTGCACGAGCTAAGGTTCAACCAGCTGGGAGGAGTGGACTGGCCTTTCTTTTCAACATCGTCTGTGGCTTAAGTTACCGAAAGAGTATCTGCTATTTATGTTACCCCACTGCAACTCTAAGGTGATTCAAGATGATGTAACAGGTGGTCAACTCCTCTCACAGTGTCCACTCAGTCAAGTGGCCGTTATTCCGTATGCTATCAGTGGGACGATTGTAACCAATCCTTTTTCAGATTGCGGACCTAGATGCGCTTTTGCGTAGGGCACTGGTTCGTTCGAGGGTATGCCAACACGTAAAAAAAACATTTTCAGGCGTTTCAGTAAAAATTGAAAGGGTTTGTTGCAGTAATTTCCAGAAAAGGTAGACCACTTTTATTGTTTGCAGAGAAGTTTCGTAATACGTACTTTGTTCACCTGTATCCAGTCCAAAAAAGTTATGCAGGTTACGTAAGCCTGTGCGTCAGTCGATGAGTTAAATGATCATTAGCATTTTGCAGCTCACACAAGCCAGTCAAAAGAGTTGGGTGTATGCACAGTAACACAGTGCAACAAATCTGAACCGACAGTAATGAACTTATTGTCTATGGATTGAATATATAAACTGAACATCATCTACAGTTGATTGCAGCTGTTGCATTCCCATAAAATGGGGATGCGACAGCTGCAATCAAACTATGACAGTAACTTGGTAACCCAGTTTCCCGCATGACGGAATGTGAGTGTGTGGCCAACGGCTTGGCAGTGAATCCATTAACTGGTATTTAAGGATGCGCGCTAATCACCTTGCAGACTCGGAAGCTTAAAATGATGGATAGTTGCGATCCGTTCCGAACTGTCCTGCATAGGAGCTTAGCAACTTGATCCAGCATTACACAAGAGACAACTTTGCTTACAAAACCTAACACTCGAGAAGCTGTCCGTAAGGAATGGAGCTGACAACGGAAGCCGCAGTTATCGGCTGTGTTTCGACAGAAGGTCCATTGTTGACACGCAATGCTTAGTGACGAAGTCAAAATTATCGAAGAAGGTACACATTCGGATCTACTAGACTTCAACATCCCAAAGACTAGAAGTATGGTGCGGATATTGCTCTGTCATTCTGTAATATGCCGGCGAGCTGATGTGCCAAATGTGTCAACGTTTTTGTGTTCAATCATTTCTGCTTTCTATCAGCTGTCTATTTATATGGTAGCTTATATCACTGTGATATCTGTTATTGGGTGGTGAAAAAATTGTGAACCAGATTTGTAAGTGGATTATTTTCTTTAGCCATTCATTCACATTCACTCACATTTGATCGCAGCGTTCGCATTCAGATAGACTTTCCAGCCAGCCTCTTTCGAAAACAAGCACTAGACTCGAGTTTCGCTCTCATTAGAGCTCATCAGTAGTGCATATCCTTGCCACGGCCGCGATTCGAACTCCGGCCATTCCAATCATGAGGCAACCGTGT
>QNGE01001805.1:0-33410 GCA_008508345.1 Paragonimus westermani | reverse complement strand
CCCTGCTCTCTGAACCCCCCCCACAAGTCTCCGCATATTCAAGCAGTGATCTGCAACAATCATGTGTACAGAACTAGCCGGATTTTGATAAGTTCAAACACTTAGTTATCTAGCTCATTATTCGTTTATATATGTCACACTGCTAATTACGTGTTATACATGCATGCTTTTTATTGGCGTCATTATCTTTTGGTGATAAGTAACTCTAGCGTCAATAATTGCTGAGCCTGACGTGACCCGAACACGCAGCCTTCTGACATTTTCAGTGCGTAACACTAAAACTTCCCTCGGAATATCACCAAGCAAGGGCTCGTTTCAACAAGCATACAGATATGATCAAGTGTCTCGTGTTATGGGGCATTCGTGAACACCGGCTAAATGTCTGTGGAATACCTCAGGTAATTGGCAAGACTGATGTTATCTAAGTCATCAATCACTTCGAAAAATCTTCAATGGAATACGCCCGAAACTTTGGTTTCAATGAAGTTATGATGGTGACTAACCAGCATGCCAATTTATGGTATGGAGAATTTGTCATCACCAGAACAGGCCTAAAAGGCATCCCAGACTTGATTGTCTCTGGGGCGTCCATGGAGTTGAGGTATCGACAGCCCACATGGTTTAGGAGATTTGTAAGTCATGTTGTCAATTACGCGTAGTTGTACAAGAAGTTGGATATACCTTCTTATGCGTCCCTCTATTTCGGTGATAATCCACACTGTATCTGTTCACTGGAACTTCTTTTGGTCCTGGAATATTGACAGCACCACCATTCTGAAAACCACACCCTAACTTTCCAAACACCCTCAATTTAGTTGGAATGTTCGGAAATCTACTCAAATGACAGATAGACGACGGTCGACCGATCCTACACTTCTTCCGGTTATTTACCAAACACACCATCACAACTTACCAGATATGTCCCTGTCTGTGTGCACGTACGCTTTTTGGTGTTTCCCCCTAGATATCTGCTGAGTGAACAGTATTCTGTTTCCGTTTGTTAGCACGCACACTTAGTTACTACCTTGAAAAATCAGAGCGACAGAAGTCTGAACAACACTAATCAGTCTGAATTTCTTTGGCAATGTCCTTTTACAGAGAAACAACAGAATTGCACTTTACCGATTACCATTCGCCGCAAACAGTTTGCGTTCTAGTTACGTTCCACAACTCTCATCCAACCGGATTAAATCCCAGCTGTTTTCGTAGTTATTATGTTGTAATTAGCCTAATGATCAAACAGACAAGTTGCTACTTTGTCGTTCTCATGACTTCAATAAATATTTTTGAACAAACTAAACAATCCTAGGACCCAATCGTATTGAAAAAACGTCTGGGGTATTTGAGATTTCATAAAAAGTTTAGTGAGAGGAAAACAAGAATTCGTTGCTTGACTCAATGCATCAACAGTAGTCAATATCCGAAACACGACGGGTGACTCCTGAGACTCAATCGCATCAATCCAACGTGCTAACAACGAGCTGGACACCATGGTGGAAAATGTCCAAGAGATGAAGCGGAAACTAGCTCACTGTGAAAACGTATTAGATGGTTTGTCGGAAAACGATCATGCAGAGTTCGAGATGTATGCTATTGGTACTGCGAACAAGTGAATTGAGATCAAAATTACCGAACTTTCCAAGCAATTGAATCCTGTGAAATCGTGTGTCAAATTTCCAAATAGTTCAGAAAGGTATATTCACAACTTCCTGAAGTTGAACATAATTTGGTTTGAGGTACTCTCACTGCGACCGGATTTTTGTTGTCCAAGTCGTAATAATAGCCAGTTTGATTGGTTAGTTCACTTGGAAAATTTGCATGCTCACTTAGCTGCTCTAACTCCATCATCGAATTTAAACGAGGACAACTTAAATCAGTGTTGGTTAATTCGTGGTATCACTATCTTAACTGTGCGCCGTAAGTAAAACAGCTCATATCTATCCAACATTTAGATGCACTGAAGTGTTGTCAAAACTACGAGCCCATACTGCTTTCCAGACCAGTTAAAAGAACAGGAGTTATTTTGATGAACAGGACTGATCACCCTGCCAAAACGAAAGATACACTAGCTGATGTAACGCGCGGCCGAAATTAGTTAGCGTGCACTGATCAAACTTGGAGTGCTAATCGTTACACGGTTGTTTCGTTCTCCTTTCAAACCGCTACGTCAACGTTGTGCACGGGGATCCCGAACCAACGGATAGTCAGACAAACAAGCGGGACACTTGTAGTTAAACGTAACTCGTATTTGATTTCGTAAACGCAGTCTGTCTGGTCAAACATAGAAACTGGATTCTTAGGATGCATCGCCAGTCGTTCTAAGGTATTATCTAACCGAAATACGGTCCGGGTGGAGTACTCAGACAGGATGGTGTGAATTTTTTTGGCTGGTTTTTCAGTAGTCTGGGAAGTTCTGGTCTCTGGTCTGTTGCTTAGTCCACATGAAGTTAATTGTGCTTGTAGCAAGGGTGTTTGGATATTGATTAGTGACAATCATTTCTTTAATGGAAGAAATCCCCGTTGTTTCAGAGATTTCAGTGGTGTAGATCTTATTTGCACTGTTGACGAGTGATCGGATGAATTTTGTTCTCATACCGACTGGATATAACTTGTTGAAGTTGAGATACCGATCAGAATGTCCAGCATCAGTTTGCTTATTGTTACAACCGTAGCCAGATTCTCTGCAAAAGTCGTTTCGGTTACTCACAGTCACAGTTCGTAGCAAATAAAAATCAATGGAGTGTTTTAATTGTTAGTAGTATGTCTCTCTTTGTATATGACGCTAGTGTACTCAAAGATGTCTCCGTTTACATACCCTATCTGGATAGGATAGTGAACGAAGCGTCGTATGTTCTCAATGAAAGCTATGTTCCTTAAAAAATGCAGACTACTAGCTCAAGGTAAGAGTTAGACAGCAAGTAAATAAGTGAACGTTATGCTCTTTCGGATTGTCAATAAGAACCAAATGAAAAAGAATCCAACAGACAGAATGGGATGGCTATGTCACACAATACTGAATGGAAGGTAACACTTAGAAGGTAAAATGTAGTGAGATTGTACACGTTTGTTATAATTAATGTAAGCATTCGTTCAGTTCAACTTAGGGTGACCGACATGAGTGGCACTGTTCAACGTCGGGAATACGAATGTGTGGTAATACTTCTGTTCCAGGGAACATAGTTACACGCAAATACTGAAGGTTACATCGTTTGCATAAATGGTTTCCCATCTTACTGTGTGTTTAATCAAAACCGTCGTCGAGCTGACACCACTCACATCAGACATCCCTGGTGTTAATCATCATATACTATAGTTAAATATACCACAGTTCGCGTAAACAGTCACACTGTGGAATGCAGACTCAGGTATTTGAGTGGACTTCATCTCACTTTCCTTATCAACGCTTATCCGTCTTCTATTTTTGACTGTTGGCGAACCGCTAGCATCACACCAGCATCAAAGAAAGGTACATCCAAACTTCGATCGACCGTTTTTATATCGGTGACGTTAAAAGTTTGTGAAAAACTTCGTATGAATATTTACGATTGCAAAGCACAAACGCTGATCCACATCACTTTATGTAATGTCGCCCCTGATCAACTGTTGACGAATTGTCCATACCTACCTGTTAAATTTAGTAATCCATGAGAAGCAAATGCAGAGATGTCCGTTTGAATTTCTTTTAGTAAAGCAGTACTTTCAACAGCATTGCTAAGAAGAGTCTTTGACCTCTCAATGAGTGTGCTATTCGACCATTCCTCATAACGTGGGCCAACAATTCATTTATGCTCTCGTGAACGCTCTTTTAAATAATGGATGGCGCTACATCCTAACCACACTACACATCCATTAATTAGAGGACATGAGCCTCACAACGATCTCAGAACATTGTATCCCCAATGCCAACTCCTTTCTCAAACCTGATCTTGATTACCGATATAACCATTTGTAATCTGCGCAGAAGTAACTTCAGAACAAAACCAAAAGAAAGTGCGTATGGCTTTCAAGGAAATAGTTCAATCCATGTTCACTTTTATTCGTGCCTATAATTCCTCTTCCGCAACACAATGCAGCGTCCAAAATCACTTAATTACAGAGGTTCCTTAAACCCATCGGCATACAAATTCTTTCAACAGATTTTTCTCCAACATGTGATATGTCAGATACATACGTGACTTTTGGTGAAAGCTGGTTCAAAATATTCCACACGTGTATAAAATGCACATAACGTAGATGCAACGCAACCATCTAAATCTCTACATCAGTTCCCTCTTTCAGAAGCCCTGACTCAACTTAATGCTGGACTCACGCTATCGAACCACTCATCTCATTTCAACCGAGATATGATGCCTCAACTTTGCGGACTGTGTGCGGGAGATAAATGTATTTAACACGATAAAAGCTGTATTGAACGGTAAACCTGCCACAACAAACGAGAAGAAAAGCTGAGCACTATGTACGATAAAATTAGTGGAGGTTGTAGATAAAACGGAGAGACTGCGTCGTCACGCACACAGAGTCACAGCACGAACGCCAATGACTTGCATCCTCAGCCAGAGATGTGTATAGTCCTTCAGACCGCGGTCAGGAAGCCAAAGGCACCTTTCTGAAGAAAGTTTCAATGGCAGTCTTCATATCCCAAAACCAAGTCATATGCTGACCAGCATGCTGTCGCCTCCAATTCAACCCACCACTCACCAACATGACACGACGTGTCACGGGATCAGCTGTTTCTAACCTAATAAAGCCTGTGGGACGAAACCGTTTGGCTCAGGGATCGACCGAGTCTGTCCATTCCGCAGACACTACAGTGAATCCTGTTATTACCAAGACGGTGTTCACACCACACTTCGAAAACACGGATGATCAAAAACGGAAACTCTGTGGGCACTATATGAGTGAATGTCACGTTTCGCGGTCGTATGGTAAAGACTGTTCATACAGCAAGCCATCAACTAAAAGTCTGAGACTCTGTGAGCGCCACAGATGGCATAAGTTGGCAAACCCCTTCCGAAATTCATCGGCATGATTTACTATCTCATCAGACATTTCACTAAAGTGGATGGAACTACTAAAATGGAATAACACCATGGAGTATGCTTTTATCTATGATAAATTCATCACGAGTGGAAGTGAAAGAATTCTTAGGTTTCGAGGATTGCTTATTACTGAAGTATCAGTTGCACATGATGAACACTTCGTAAAATGTGTAAAACAACAGATCATAGAAACTGTGAGGAAGAGATCACCGGTTTTCTACCTCATACACAAGATGATATTTGCCTTAGTATGTGAACATCGCAACTGTTGATGCCAAAATAATATTTTTTTAAAGTGGATGACAAGAATGTGTTTATTTTGGTTCAGTTCGTTAACTGGGTGCCCAGTTGTTCACTGCAAACAATACAAATCACGACCAAGTTAAGATGACGAGGGATTCTGAATGTGTCTGTTTGCAGTTTCTTATGGCTCTGAATACACATCACTAATGAAGATTTTAACAGAACTGACACAGATGTGAGAAGTGCGAAAAAGGAGGAACATATAGTTGAGCCAGTAACCACAGCAACTGTTTCCATTTACGTGGAATCGATGAATATTTTCATCTTAACAGATCAACAGGTGTTCTGATCTGGATTGGTCTACCAGACAGATTGAGCAATCATTCTGTCATCTGATTAATACTGTACAGCAAACTGCTAGTTTGACTCATTATTCCGTACAAATGCTGATGAGATAACGCATTTTAAACTATAGCGCTTGTCAAACATGAAATAAAATTGATCGATTCAAGCAATCAGTGGGATTTTAAACTTTATACGGATCCACAGTACTATTGAATTTATTACTGAAGCTCTGATAATGTTAGGCTACAGCCGTGTTATTCATAAAACCTCACACAAAATATAGCATGTATAACATAGAAAAACTGAGTGACTTCTAGGTCTCAGCAAGCTGTATTCCGTAGATCATCCCCCATCACTGTTAAACTTTCTATGGTCGGTTTTCACTCGTAGATGATGCCTCACGTTTCTTATGTGTCTTTCAAGTTTGTTGTATGTTCATATCAATTGTAGTTATTTATCAAATTAAAGCTGACGATGCGATCAGCTACTCATCGGGACAACATAACTCAAAAATTAAACCAATGATACAAATTTCGATTGAACAGAAATGAAACTATACTATTTTGTTTCACTGGCGATATTGTAGCGAGAAGGCGTCCAATAAAGCACAATCTTTATTGTCCAAATCGCCAGTCACATACAACACGCGCTTTCTCGTTTATGAGTCATAATTCCAACCCACAACAACCCCGGTTTCCGTTCACACGTCGTGTGCACTTCTAACCGGTGTACGTGTGTGACCGGTGCCTTCTATCGGGGGGTTTTCCGCTTGCCATTCCTCGTCTGTTTGTCCGATTTCGTTGCGCGATGGCTCGTCCGGCTGCTCGGGCTGTCCGCCATCCACCCAATGTTGGCCTTGACCGTATTCCAACATCGTGTCGCGATGTTCCTCTAAATGTTGGAAAAACCACGCCTCCGATCTGGCCGTCTGTCGTATTTCGCCTGCCCTGCCTCGCCCGTTGGTCCGATCAAGTCGAGCGATGACTCATCCGGTCGCGCACGTTGTTCTTGATTCGATCGCGGCAGGCTTTTGAACGTACCTCCCCCGCGTTGAGGTATTCGGCCGAGCGCTCGAAAACCGCACCTCCGGCTTGGCAATCCACCAATTTCGCTTTTAACATTCCGTCTTGAGGACTGAACACTCAGCTACCGACATTTCTGTGGTGACAGAGGAAATTGCCACTTGCTTAGGTATTGTGTACAATTCATGATCTGCTACAACGGTTGTTGATTTGCGCTTCGGATGAGCCGACAAGCCGTCGTGTGGTCACATGGTCATTAGGTCCCCAAAAATGGAATGCCGTTATTTATGCTTAGGTGGTTTGACAACACCAGCTCACACTTGTCACATGCTACACAGCAATCAAAAAAATTTCGTTCAACTGACTACATAAGCGGTCCAGTTTCATTCCCCCCCCCCCCCNCGGTTGTGTTGGGCTCACAAATTTGAGGTTTGGTACGTCAATATCGGAAAAAATCGGCTTCACAATGAGCAACTGAAGTTTTTGATTGATCATAAAATATTCCACGTAAAAATACTGACAATGTCCAGTTTACGGATGTTTAAAAATTTAGTGAATTTCTGGTTTATCTCCTCCAGTTTGAGAAATAATGACAAAACCGACAAAGCCGAATGAAATTCCACTCCGTCTGAAGTCACTAGTGATCGTCTAATTTAGGGCATCAGTCACATTGTTGGACCAGTTGTTTGGCCTTTGTTGTGAATGCAGCTCACCTAAGGCCACATGATTAAATGTCATCAAAATCCACATTAATTTAGACAAAAATGCGGAGTAAATATCGAATTGCCACAGACCAGAAATAATATGTCAATACGAAGATGGTAAGAACCCATGTTTAGTCTAAGAAAATCTACAAATGAGCACCCAAACCGTGTCACAAATCATCAAGGAGTCTCACGACACAGGTAGCGTATCCGACAAACAGAAATCTCGTAGGCACTTTGTA
Organism: Paragonimus westermani; assembly: GCA_008508345.1. NCBI lineage: Eukaryota > Metazoa > Platyhelminthes > Trematoda > Plagiorchiida > Troglotrematidae > Paragonimus > Paragonimus westermani. The sequence continues at coordinate 25,815 of QNGE01001805.1, read as the reverse complement.
GCATCTAACACAGATTCACAGCGCGGTAGACGCAATTTAGCAGAAACTTTTAGCTAGAACCTATTCTCGTGTGTTAACAAAACCGTCGCGACATAAACGGTACGAAGAAGCATCTATGAACTGAGCCTTTGTGAGCATCATCCATCAAAGCAACTAGCCATGTCTAAAATGAGCAAAACAAAACTTCTCGAATTAGCATACGCCTGTGTGAATGTCGTTTGGGCTAATGGAATCAAACCTAGTATTAAAACTTCCTACCCTTCAAGTAGTCAACTGAAACACAATTGAAGAGGTGGACCTATGTATAGTTTGTTCGACTTGCAAGTCAGACAAAACCTGATCCATGATTTGAGGTTGTTTCGTTACAGACTGACTGAGATCTCTGCCTTTATTGATGAGTTAATTACCGGGGTAACTCAATTGGTCTTGTTTAATGAGATATTTCTTTTGCAACACCATGAATCTCTCCAGAGTTGCGACAGACATAATAACGGCTCTAAGCACACAGCTATAACGGTCCGTTGTTTCCTGAGTGCGATTTCATTCCAACAGCTCTTTTGGTATCCATAGAAATCATGTTCCAGTCCGGCTGAACACACATGGTCCTAGATGAAGAGGAGAGCATCTAAGAAAAAACAGGTTTAAGGGAACCGAACATGACTTACTTACTGAAGACTAATCAATTTCTTTGGTTATTGATTTCAGTCCATGAACGAAATGAAGTGAAACCCCATTGACGGCGATCCTGTGGTTTGGTGGATTGGTGTTTGGACTACAGTCTGGCGATTATTCCGGTGTCGCATTCTTCACCCTCCAGCGTGCATACCGCTTATAAGGCCCAACTAGTTCGGAACGACTGTCCACCAGTTTGTTGATAGTCAGTGAAACCAACTGTCTACAAAACCACCCCTCACATGTCCCAGGGCTGTGGTAGGCGATTTCCCGTTTGCATGCTAACTACCAGACGGCTGACTGACTCAAACCCGTGAGCGAAAGGAGATACAACAGCTAAAGAAACTGGAAATGTGTCGGGGTAGTCGCCAATTCTCCGAAAATATTGTGCCACAAACTAACAAAGTACACTTGTGTGTCACCTTCATGGTTGGCACCGTCATGCGCCACTTCGCCCTTCAACCCTTGGGCCAAATCTCTGGCACCCCACCTACGTGCCTAAACGCTCACATACCCACATTCTGCCTACGCACATCACTGTACTACGCGGCTCATCATTTGGTCCACCTTTGAGTTGGTCTTCCCATCGGTCACAAACCCCTTAAAAATGATATGGTTTGTGACCGTGTTGTCCTCGGATTGAGTGACATAAGGGGACTCCGTCGGGAGGCCAGTCTTCTCTCTGTGTTCATGCGCATGAGCATGTGTGCAGAACAGACGGCAGCCGGGATCCTTGGAGAAACCACACGACCGTCGGTCAGTACAAAAGGGTTGGGACAGACGTAGGCGCGAGTGTTTAGTTTATCATACTGACGAACGCTTAGCTATCGTTGGTTCAACTTTCCAGGGTACATTGGGCTGAGATAACCCAAAACATGAGACTGCTAATTACTAAGGTACAGTGTCCGCAAACCCCTTACTTGAATACTTCTGAGACCATGGTAGATGCTTGGTTCTTTGTAGGCTAATCATAATTGGGTGATCAATTCAATTTTCGAGAAAGCAACTCAGCTGCAATTCTAAAACCCTAGTGGTCATAGGTTTGAGAATTGGCAAGGCTAATCGGAAAACCCGCAGACTAGTTCACACCTCTTTACTAGTTAATAATAGCTTAGTTTTATACAAAAACGATTTCTGCATAACTTCTGCATGTTCCTGTGCATATGTAAGACAATTCTGTTAAGCAGTAGAAAATTGTTGCGGGCAACTGTTTGCTCCTTTCCTCATATGAGCAGTCACTTGACGAAATCAAGTTAACCTTTAATCTAGTGATGGTAGCTACTGAGACGGTTGCAATCCTTGAAAATTTCCACCTAAACGAAAACTTCTCAGGTTGGCAGATTCAACCCCAGCGGTACCTGAACATGTCTGAAGCAGCCAGTCAGCTAAACTCAATGCTAAACTAGTTGGCAGTGGAAGTGTTGGCAACTATGTTAGAAGATGAGGTAGTAAAAAATGAAACAGACCAGAAAATGTATCAACGCCTTGGGGACATACGGACGCCCGGCGCCCTCCACCTTGACTACAGTGGAGGGTGCACAAACGGTGCCAAGGACAAGGTGTGAATAACCTGACTTTTTTAGGGCAGCTAAAGCGCCTAGCCGATCAGGGTTACCTAACAGAACTCATCAAAAAGCTGGTCGAACGGGTTCCGGTTAGTGGAAGAAGTGACTTTCTGAAAGTTTTGCGAGCGGTCCCTAAAGGACCCGTCCACCAAACTGAGGCAGACGTTTCAAGTTAAGCAGCATCTCGAAGTTGTCGTAAAAAGCCTCGAAAAGAACTTCAGGCGAATAATTACAGTCAACAATCAAGAAGGTATTACGAAAGTGACGCGTAGACCTGCAATGCAGTCAAACAGGTTGCTGCAGGGGTGGATACCACCGATTTCGTCGGTTTGACAAACTTGCGGTCACAACAACAGAAAAACCTTCAGGTTCGTCAGCGTTTATATTTAATCGATTGGCTTCTGATGAATTCGATTGCTAGGGTGCAAAAATTGACCAAGTGATTTATTCGACTACTGCTTTATCACAGAACCGCAATTTACCTTCTTTCCTGATTACCGTAAACGGGCGGCGCGCTTATTGTCTCAATGATGCAGGATTCTCCTGCAGCGTAGTAGAATCGGAATCGGCGGCTAGTTTATTGAAACGCGACTGGTGCAGTTTGCATAACAAGTTAGTGTCGGTCAGCGCGAGCCAGCTCACTGTTCGGGGACAACTGGGAGTTGATTTGAACGTGAACGGAATACATCCTAACCACCAAGTTATGTTTTTCTATCAGTTATCATGGCACATGATTCTAGGACTGGTTTTTATGAGGGAACTAAACCGTCTCATATATTTGGTCCAGAGGAGAATGTTCGTTAGTCAGCTAACGACATGACAACAATGTTTTGTAGCAAAAACGACGGGAGGACAAACGGATGAAGTACGCACCATAGTTCCTTATCCAAACTATATGGAATCGCAACCATCGGAACTACTACAAGTTTTGAGTGAACGAGCTGGCAAAGGGGACGATCAATGTAAGGATAATCTAACTAAGCGGATTAAAGAGTTTGTGGATTTTGTGTGTGTGAAATGCGACAATGCCAGGAAGCACAAATGTGATAAAAACACCAAATCGATACAATGAATTATATGCCGATATTACACCACCGAGCTAACTGGCGGCTGACTAACAACCAGAATTACAGATGATTGCAACAATACTCGAAAACGACACTATTCTGCTTTCATATTCATCATGGGTCTACATTGCAGCAAGAAGAAGTAGGGGAAACTGCAAATTCTGAGTAGTGACACCTAGGAAGACTCTTTTCCTGTCCCATACAGGACTGATTTACTAGAGGCATTGAGGATTTCATTCTGGTTTCGTACACTACTATTGACAATTCGAAGTTGACGAGGTACAAAGTAGGTTCCACCTAACCTTCTGGGCTGTAACAATTCCAGAGAATGCCGTTCGTTTTGGTGAAGGTCACATCGATGTTCCAGCATCTAATGTAATCAGTACTCCGTGATCTAGTGCCTAAGAAGTGTTTTGTACATCTGGACGAGGTAATTGTCTACGGCTCATCGCACAGCAAACAGCCCGTGAATTTGCGAACTATACCCAATCGCCTCTGCCAAGATAGTTTCACACTAAATCCAGCCAGGTTTGCACTGATGCAGTACGAAGTTAACTTCTCGGGACACACCGTATCCAAGGACGGTATCAAGACGGATCAGGGAAAGACGATTCAGGTTGGGTATTGGCCGATTCCACTGACTGTCAATGAAGTGAAGAGCTTTCTGGATTAAGCTTCGTACTACGAGCGATTCGTCTGCAATTTCCCACTAATTCACCGCCCCTGAACTCATTAACGGTAAAAGATTAGGAGCCTGTCTGAACAAAGACCCATCAGGAGAATTTTGACCACATGCGTAAGTCATTGTGCGAGCCTTCCGTACTAGCGTTTCCGACTTTGCCAAGGAGACTGGTGACTTTGTGGTAGATACTGGGGCGATTAATCACGATCTCAGAGCGGCGCTTTTATAAAAAAAATGAGGTGTGGAAGGAGGATGTTATTGTGTAGGGGGTTAGACCATTAAATAAACGAGAAACGAACTACTGCATCGCGAGAAAAGAGGGGGTGGCATTAGTGTTCTCTTTAAAGTGATGTCCTCATTAATTGCTCGGTAAGAAGTTTACGGCACTAACTGATCATCAGTCGTTAATCTAATTAAAGAACAACCACGACCCAGGGGGATAGATTGCCCGTTGGTAAGAATGTTTACCGGGAGCGTGCGTTCGATTGTTAACATCGTCCAGAAAGATGGTATGAGAATGCAAATGGATTATCTCTGAGGCCGGCCGATGGTCACCGTACAACAAGTTAGTCTGCAGAGCAGAACAAATGGGCAAGGTAAACTGCACGAAGACTCCGAGATGGCTTTAATTTATGAGATTGTCAGTGATTGGGAACAGACCGACGGGCGAAGTGCTTGTATGTTGCAGTTAGGAGACTTGATGCTTGTGGGAGCAGCTGTTAATGATAGATAACGTTTTCTACACACAATATGGATCCACTTACACTAGACGTGTTGTAATTTATCGATCAAAAGTTGCCTAGGTATTAGAAAACCCTCTCCGAGAATTTGGACAAGCCGGACCAAATAGGTTGGATGAAACAGCACCGGGGAGATTTTGGTGATTTCATCAGCGGAAGGATGTCGCCAATTTTGTCGCATCTGCTTATTTTGTTCTACGTTTAAAAACCCGATTTCATACTACAGCCCATCTTTACAGTCAGTGTAGCCTGGACATCCAAATGAGACTTTCAACATCGACCTGATGGGACCGTTACCAGAGGCATACCAAAGTAAGATGTGTTTCATGGTAACGATGGGTTAAATCACAACGTAGGCTGGGGTTGTGGCGTATTCATCGATTGATACTCCATTTGTTTCCAAGGCAATTTCAGCAGCTGCATCTGTAACTGGGATGCTTTGGGGGGCTCTTTCATTCTGATGAAGGCTTCAATTTCGAAAGCGCTACCATGTATGAACCGCGCGAGTTCATGAAAACAAGAAGACATAGACATCTTATTACCCGGGTGGAAGGACTTCAACGATGGGATGAGACTCTCTCACCGCGTTTGATGTCGTATAGGGGTACCGTTCACGCTTTCATCAATTAAACACCGGTCTCTATGTTGACTGGTCGAGAGCTTTGATCCCCGTCAAATTTATGAACTCCTTATACTGGAAACTTGCGCATGTTAATCACAGAGTAAGTCGTAACCATGCGGGATTGTTAGAAGTCATGAAATGGCTTTCCGCCATTTGGACACAGCTGGACGTTGACAAAGGACGTTGCAACCAGATAGATCTCTTTTACTAGCTGGACCGAAAGTCCACTTACACAGAGATGTCTCGTCCCTTGAAATACCTGCCAAACTACAATATGAATGGGAAGGTTCTTTTGTTGTCGAACGAGTGCTCTTTGATAAACTGTGTTGCATTTTAAGCACCGATAGATGTCAAAGGCCCATGGTCATACATTTCAATCGACTAAATCCGACCGAGGCTTCGGGAGAAGCAGAGACACAACAGGAGGTACAGACGTGGCGCATATACGACGTATACACTTGTGACACCGGAACTTGCCTAATTGATGAGGGTATAGCATAGCGAGAAATCAGAATCAGCACGGAAGCATACTGTCGACGTCGTGTTAATTAGTCAAATACTGGAAGAATCCCGTCAAAGAGACTGATCAATTTCACGTGCTGCATAAGCCTTCCTACCCGAACTTCGGTTTCCGTCTTCCCGCTTGCCTGTTGCGGCTGTTACTTGCTGACTGTTACCTTCCATGCACAAAGTTGAATTGATTGTGAGTTGTATATTTTACCATTCAACTACCGACGTACAGAACCAGTTTGATCTGAGTAAACCTTCTACATTCCGTTTTCTTCTATCTGAATCACGGCGTTTACGGCTGCCCCATAACATGCGTATAGCGGTAGATCCTAACAGATTCTTCAGTAGGGTCAACGAATTTAAAACTATTTACACAACACGAAGACGTTAAACAGAATGTCAATGGGTAATGAAAACCGTTGCAACACGTTCCAACTATCTATAAGCTAGCAACTCAGACGGTGAATCATTAGTGTTAGTGACGAGTGGTTTTGAATACCACACACCAGAGTTACCGACTGGAGTTTGGATGGACATGCAGACTGATGTTGTGACATTTAAGATCGTGCGTTTGTGTGCTTTTCTTTAACCTAACTTCCATCGTCTGAGCCACTTCTGAATCTTCAGTTAGGTCAGCCATTTTGTTAACACCGTTCGGACTGCTTGAGTAACGTGGTCTAAGTGACAATGAAGGTTGATCGATTGAGTTATCTTATACCAGGAAGTCATTCCATTCGATCGTGTACTGATATCAGTTTGTATCGTCTTCACCAAGGCTCATCCTGCTTTCAAGTCTTTCGCCTTGATAGTGCTACATCCTTATGGCTTGGGTCATGAATGACTTTCAAAGCAGTAGAGGAATTTGCTGTATACTGTCAGTCTATGAAACACTCATTGTAATTTTTCACGGAACCTAAGACGCATCCTGTAGTTCACCGAGGCAGTAGATACTGAATACCACAATTCTTTTCCGTTTACACAGCAACAAACTATCCTGACGCTGTGGTTACCTTGGTGATTATCGTTCCTGTGTTGTTCTTCGTTTTTGTGCTCTCTTGTCCATTTAGACCTATACACATTGACTACGGTTCCGTAGGTACTTGGTCCGATGTTTATAGCCGGTTGAATGTACAAACTAGATGTACCAAATTCTACCCCGGAGAAAGGCACGTGATTTGCATCTACTCACTGTTCTATTGAAATTGTTGCATTCGAATTGCCCTCATGTGCCCAGCAATTAATTGCGGTGTGCCAGCTGGAGAACTAACAGAATAACGACGGTTACTTCTGAAAGTTTAAAACATGGATTTCTGTGAAGGTTAGACCTCGAGTAACCTAGATACTCGGCCACGTACAATCGTACACCAATTATCAGTGATCAGTTTTGCACGTCCCACCATTGGCCATAATGAATGGCAAGAACATCCGAGTAAAATTGGCCCTGTGTCTCAAAAGTTATCAGAAAGCTATGACTGGCCAACTGTGTCGTGCACCCGTTCTTGAACCAGATGCTATCTGAAGAGGCCTGTGACGAAAAGCAGCTGGAATTGTTCACAGGAATGAGAACTGAGTTCTATAAAAAGTTACTGACGAGGTATGTTCATACCCTATGTCAAGAATAGAGATGAGACTGTCATGATAACCGACGATCGTGTATGTTGTACTCAAGCTTACCACACATTTCACAGTGGACTGAACTGAAACGTCGAAATGAAACACGGCTATCACAAAGGTAGGCAACAGTTGAGATATAGCCAGAAAGTTTAGATAACAAGCTTATCACCATCATCATCATCATCGGAAGATGATAGACAGTAATACATCAGTGGTTCACAGTGATGCTTAACTGTCATACAACCATGAATAGAAAAGCAAACACAGTGCAGTAAAAGCGAAGAAAAAAGAAGGGAACAGAGAAGGACCTAACCACTAAAAATCATTGCTACATCTATCTTCAAACATTCAACACCAAGATGCCTACATCTTGTAAACGAACAACCCAGCTGTAAGCGAAAGTAAGGCATCATCAACAAGATAACTTCCTTAAGGTTTTCACTTCCCCACGTCATCACATGCACACACTTCACAGATAACTCGGCTCGGTTAGCCGCCATCTCACCTAACGCCTCCAACCACTGACTCTGGAAGCCGCGAGGACCCCACCCTGGTATTTAATTACTACACAGCATGTTTCAGCCGTATTAAAGAAGACTGAACAAGCCGGCCTACGAATTAACACTACAAAGTGGCGTGACGAATAAAACAGTGGTATTACTCGATCACAAGGTCAGCGGGGGTGAGGTCCAACCACTGCCCCCAAGATGCTGATGACGATCAAGGCTGTACCGGTGCCAACGTCGAAGAGGAAGTTACGACAGCTTCTTGGTAGCGTTGGGTTCTATAGCTGCTCCATCAAAAATTGCCATGATCTCGCGAGCCCATTATACGAAAGCTGGCTGGTTCGGCGTTATGACTACGAGAGTATGATTTCACAATTCGTCACACAGCTGGAGAAGATACCCATGTTCCCGATTTGCATTCCCGAACGCAACACATGGATGAAGTCCACCAGCAGGTCGTCGGAATTGACAATGTTGAGTTGGAAGACGATCCCGGGAAGTTACAAGCAGCTCAGAGGAAGAGTACAGCGATCCGGGAAATGAATTACCATATTCTATAGTGAGGATAACCACCAGAAGACGAGGATCCGGAAGTGAAAGCTTTCAGAATGCGTCGGTCAGGTTTGCGGTTGATTAGTGCCAGAACCTTAAAGCACTAGATGAGAGGGGGAAATAAACGTTGAGAGCGACATTTGTGAAGGAATGTCGTCAGCTGGCTCATACGGGATGTCATCGAACTCACGGAGTGTTGAAGCGAAGGTCTTACTGATCGGGAACGGCAGATGATATTAATAGTTTAGCACGAGCGTGCCAGAAACATCAGGTGCTGAAAGGTACTAAATACTCCGACCAGTATTCCGCACGACCAATCCCGATCAGTGAGATTGGGGAATTATGGTCGGTGGATGTGATAGACCCCTTTTCAAGTAACCACATCCGGAAACCAGTGCAATGTGACGATGCATTTCACAAGGTGGATCGAAGCTGCCGTTATGCCCAATCAGCGTGCAAGAACCGTGTGCAAGGCGGTGGTGGAACACATTGTTGCAGCTCGTGTGAATACTACACAGCACACTGACCGATTAAGGCCCCCTGTTTCGAAGTTGCGATGTTTCGGGACAGTTTGGGGTGCTTGAGGATTAAGAAACTTCGCACACTCAATGAGTTGTTGGTGGTGAGCGAAGGTATTTTGGAGAAGATGTTGCCATTGAATTTGTTGGCGCACCGCTGTACGCGACAACGAACACCGGAGAGAACGTCGTTCGAGCTAATATATGTATGTCTGCCACGCTTGCCTGTCGATCAGGTAATCGACTTATGCGGAGACTGACGGATGAGTGCGCGTAAATTGGCAGAGGCACGGAGGTTGGTGAATCAGAACCAGACAGGTTCAAAAGAGATTTCTAAGGTGTAGTCGACTGCGTAGTCATCGTGTCAATGTGCTGTGTTTGAGCTTAGTTCGAAGAAGAAGTGCGGCACCGGCGGTATTCTGAAATGACACTCGGACTATGTCCGGCATCCGCACCACGGAGGAGCCTGAGCCGAACATGTTGATAAAGAATGCCGATACAGAGCCACATCCAACGCAATCCGGTTAGACACGAGGAGTAAACGTAGACTCACCAGCAAATCACCGAGAGTCGTAAAGCTCATCGAAACCAGCTGACTTATATCAATCAAGATATATCGTGTTCACTGGCAGTGAGATTGATGATACTTATACGGTGCCGAGTCAGATGCCTTAGTCGGCCCCTGTCCAGCAGGTCAGGACTGGCCACAGCAATCAACTCGATTACTGTTTTGTTGCTAAATATGACAGGCCGTGTGGTCATTGGCACACTTCATGTAATCAATGACGTCGGGCGTCATGGTGCACAGACTGTCAGAAAGTTCAACGCAAACTCTAACCTGAGCTGAAGTATAGGAATAAAGCGCCGACAGTATGTTCACATACTGGATCGGTACACACCCACGTTCAAGCGATTCGAGAAGTGTGGACCGATCCACCGAGTCGAACGCACATTTATAGTGGGGAAATAGGGCGACTGTGGGTTGGCGGTACACACAAGGATGCTTCAGCATTTGACGAAGAGTAAAAATGTGACCTATACATCCCCATCCAGGGCATAATCTTGTCCGTTCTTCTCTAATGTCTGTCTCCCCAGCTGTAGTGAGTGGACGAAGGATGATGGATGTCAGGACCCTAGAAATGACTGTGGTCAAACTAATTCCTCCATGGTTTTCGCAAGAGCACATGATACATATTTTGAATATGCAAACTATTGTCGAATGACACTGGCACGGAGGGACGGACCGCCTCGTCCACACCGGTTGAGTAAAAACCTCAATTAAAACTTCCTCACATGGTTTTGGTAAGCGCCGGCACCAGATCATCTGGACCAGCATCCCCGTTACGTGTGCGAGGCGAAATGCAATTGCGGACCTCAGTCTCGGAGGGTGGAGATGAATCTACCGACCAGAGTGCTGCATTACGAGTTTGTGGCTGCAACACAGTAGGACAGCAAAATTGACCCTCAGAATGTTCCACCTACTGCTCTAACCTCTCGGACTTAGTATAGATGACTGTGCCATTTGTCTCACTGATAGCTTCACTGACAGACGGTCACCTGGGGGTCAGTAGTACCAATCGGCTGGAAGAGTTTGTTGAGGTTCGTTGAAGCGAAAGCGGTTTCCAGTTCCTCAACGTTTTCCGCTCACTAAGATTCGCAATCAGCGTTCAGGCTACGTTCCAGTTTTCTGAACTGGTTAAGTGAACTGCCAGAAGGAGTGTTTCGTCTAGCTTCTAACAAGTCCAGAGAGTTCTCCGAGACCAAACGTTTGTTCAACCAATGTACCCCCGTGCCGCATGCTATAGTACCAGGTTCCCGGATGACCCGTGAGATCTGGGTCCAAACAGCTGTTGGGATCTCCGGAGTGTGAACTGCCAAGGCAGTTTCGTAAGCTAGTTTGGTACTTACAGTTCACCGGCCGTATAGCCAGTTTCTCAACAGCCAGTCGTTGCCCAGCTGAAGTAAGAAAGAAACGACAACGTACTGGTGCATGATCCGAACCCAAGTACGTGCTCCAATAAGAACGACGGTCCTAAATGGAACTCCACCATTTATAACTTACAGCTATATGGTTTATTTGAGATCAGGTCTGATTCGGAGAAGATGGGCATCAAGTGTAACAATGACGTGCACGATGTCTAGAACTAGTGCTAGCCACAACTAGCTTGTGCTCAACACAAAGCTGCAACAACCGTCTGCCATGATCCGATCGATGTGATGCTACCCCAAACCTGCCACCTATTTATGACCCGGTTTCACCAAGGTGGTCGACCTGGGCGTTAATATATCCGGATGGAATGACTGTGTCAAAACCATCTGTCGACCGAAGGAGAGTGGCAGGATTCAACTAAAAGGCGTCCTTGACACCGGTGTCATCACAATCATTTGGAACGTGAGCAGACACATTGATAAGATTTCTGAAATTTCCGCGTCTAGAGCTGACCATAACAGCACAGCCAAGTAGACAACACAAAGTCTACTGTTGACAGGAATCCAATCTATCACTGCGATTGCGGTCGTATTGCTCAGGATTATACCTACTCCAACCTGATCGGTAGCGGCGGCCGTTGAATCACCCGAAGTGTATAACCAGTATCGAGTGGGCAGTGGGTGAGCGGTTAGTTCCATACGTGAGTACGGTTCTGGATTCTGGTCTCCGAAATGCAACAGTCATCGACATTCAACGAGTCTCATGTTCGTGCGAGAGCGGCCTGTTGACCCATCTATTTTTGAGTGCGAACATTGGAAGCACCTATATTAATTTGCATTCCATGTCTAATCAAGGGACGAGGGAGGTCTGAATCTGGATGGTGAGAGATGAGACCTACCGATATAGTGTTATTGTGATTGGCTATATCTGTTCTGAGACCTGCAGAGTAATTACCAGAAATGGGGGTTGGGAGAGGCGTAAGAGATACGTTTGATAGGACGGCGGGGGAGCGGTCAGTAGTAGCATGCTTTCGTCTATCCACCCTGCTGTATGCAGCAGATAGGGTGACCGGGTTTATACTGCGAAACGGCCGATGCAATAAGGAATCATTTTTTTCGGGAGTATCCATGGCAGTATGTGGACTTTGGATTCTGCCAGGATGTCCAGAGCAAGACATGAGACCGATTAGGGTTCTCAACCAAAGCCTTTGGCTCGAAAGCCTGTACCGCAAGGCGGTGGGTGCGTGGGGTGGTGGGTGGGTGGTAGCATACCAACACTGATACTTCTTCCGGAGAAAGTTGCCAAACTTCTTCCAACTCCCAACCTGAAGGACCACGAGAATATTGCTTGTCAGACCTCTACCTGTTGGTCTGCCTAGTATGAGTTACTCTGTCGATGTGGTGACCATATCGTCCAGTATAACCAAATAGGTCAACGAGATGTGCAAGCCGTCACGTCCCGTCAAGATCCAGTCTCGTTTTGACTGAACAAGTTTATCAGTGTGACTTAGTTGTTTCCATCGTAGGCTTCATAAAACAGAAGTAGTGCTTTCAAAATTCCCACCAAAATTTCACCACTCGGATCCAAGAAACAAACTGTCCCATGCTGCGGATGGTCAACATGAAGCAATCATCGATGCATTTCTAGAAACCAACAGGTTAACCGCATAAAAAACCATTGACCTCTGGTCTTTGATAGACAGTTTACATGCGTTTATATCCTGGCGGCAATAATGAGGGAGAATAGGCGGCATACACAGCATGAATTGAGCAATTATCTTGTTCAAAAAATGGGTCATAGTATCACACGTTACGCTTGGAATATGGACGAAGAAAAACTGTTCCACTGTATACAATCACTCTCGGGGATATGTGTACTACGTTTCTCAAGTGAATTCGTGCGGCATACGTTTTTGTCTATCCTATTGCACAGCCTCGATTTCCCGTCATTCTGACCTGAAAGAAGTGTGTTGAGATCTGATAGGGACGCAAAACCCAGTAGGGTTTGTCCAACAAAATGACACTTTGAAAAAACGCTGATCCGGGCACAGAAAGGATGAGAACTTCACACGGGACTACTCACAGTAACTTCAGGCCAGTCAAGTTTTTCCCTCGGGACTGCATTTCACCGGTCTATCGATAAAATACGTGCAGTTATGCCGATCCAGTGCTCACGATTCAGCATTATTTGTGTGCATAACGTAAAAACTATTCAGTAGATGAATTGTGTTAACACGATGAAGATCAACCTGAAGTTAGGATCACAAAACGCTTCATTTCAGCATGACAAACGGACGAGAAGAAGAACGGTCAGATTGTATATCACTTTCCATTGAAGACTGTCCGTTTGCAGTTGAACATAATCGGGTGTTATGTAGTCCGACTGATTCTTGTGCGGGGCCACACAAGCACGTCGAGCACTAACCTATAATGACTCATGTGACCATACTCTACACGGACATACGAACCTGTTGCACACTGTCAGTACGTTTAGGACGGTCAATCTGCGCACAGAGTGAACATGATGCTTGTATACTTTCGTACCACAACAATCTAAAAACAGAAAATATCGATTGAAGCCGATCAGAAACAGCCACAAACCTCTGAGCGGGAGTGATGAACCGATGGTTATGAACCCGAAAGTATAAATGAGGGCTAAAGTACAAGATCAGAAACTGTATGTCATTCTGTTTGAAACGGTACCAGAGAAAACGTAGGATAGTGAAACCACAAGGAAAATGTTGAGATCAATCTGTTTGTAAGTCGGAAAGAGTCGGCGATATATGCTTCCGGGTTAGACTGTCGCAATGATAATGTCTCAAAGGTCCATGCGCACAAAATTCGGCAGGCGTGGCTTGTGTCGAACTGCGCACAGTTCCATGCACACATCAGTTTCCAGTGTATAACGGAGGGACTAAAGCCGGAAAGGCCTACAAAGGTGATTGTTTTCGTCCAACGGATTGATGAGTCGATGACAGTTAGTGCTTCACCTGCTCCATCCACATTTGAGCAAAGGTACATTGGGGACATCTTTGAAATTTCCAGAGACCGCCTCGTGGTCCCAGATGGAGTGAACCAAGTACAACAAAACACGGTCAAGAATTCAGCCGCCACGCTTCAGAAGTTCTTCTCACAAACCGTCTGCACCTGCAAACATACTGTTTGGTAGTGGCGCAGTAGCCTGCTGCAGCTCTGACAAATTCGTGACGTGTACAAGTAGTTCTGTAATATTGTTGTGACACGCTATTCACGGGCACCCAATCGACCATAGCAGGCCAGTTGAGCAGGCTACCAGAACGCTTGTGCACACTCTCATGATATCCTCCGGTTGAGTGCACGAAAGTCACAGTGTCTGTCAATCCGTGCTTTTGAGGATCGAACAGATGGTCCAAATGTCGGCCTAGGCAAATCATAGATCTCTCTGTGATGTCGCCGGTCATCGTAGTTCGTCATCTACTCACCTCGCCTTTCTCAACAATCGCCCTTGATGCATCTTGATTCAGCTAATTCGCCCGACGAGTTAACAACAAACACTCCGAAACATGACTCGTCTGTCTTCATTGTTTGGGTTTGTTGCGGAAACAGCCAACTTCACACTCTCCTCGTGTACCGGGTTCGAGGTAACTGAGTCGTTGTTGTCGAACCAATGCGGACGCTTCTGGTGCTGAATACTGTTCGCCTCAGTGACTACTGACGTGCAATGCTTCCTGATATATTGTCACATACTATCAGAGGTAGTGGATACGAAGCGTCTTCGATGTGAATGGCGAAAGCCTGTCACAACACCGTGCTCCTACGTGACTTCACCAGTCCCTTCACACCCAGTTCTCGTCGCTGTCCAAATGACCTACCATGAAGGAGCTCGCAAACGTGTATGATCCATGCCACATTTAGCCACGCGCATCACTTGCGCGACAAGTAATTCGATGTCTCCTGGTCAGGTGATCGCACCAATGGTGATGACCATCTCGTGAGTGATTCCGGGTGATTATGTTTTCCAAATCCAGCTGGAATCGTGTGTTTGTGGTAGTCACCTAGTGAGCAGCACACAAGTGGAGCGGACAGTCACAGTTATAATCGGTTGTGTCAATGTTGTGAGATTCTAGGACTGTCGGCCAGGCCGCTGAACCGCACTCAACTCATGCGTTTAAGTCACTCAGAACAATAAAACAATCAAACAAACAATCACTCACCGGCAAGTGGTTGGAACATAAACACTTGGAAATGTAGCGGATTTATATCGACTGTGTCGCAGGTGCATTGACAGGATTCTAGAGTTGATGTCGCGTGTTTCGTCGGTCATCGGAGGATGGGTGCGTTTGGCGACTGCAAAACAAACACCGTGAAGTCGAACACCATCTGCCTGGTAGCCTGTCTAGTAGAATCTGTACTCAGCATCTCCTTCTTGGAGCCCACAATGGTCTACAAGCCTTGTCTCACTCAAGGCTGCGACGTGGATGTCGTAGCAGTTCAGTTCCACGGCGAACAGTGCGGCGTGGCGTTTCGGTCCTATAGTGATTCATAGATTCAGCGGCGTATGCACATTTCGAGTCCCAACAAACATGTCACGGGAAATGTGTGAGGTTGGAAGCCGTGTTGCTGTGATTTGTCTGAGTGATGTATGCTCTAAGCGTTATGTTGGATAAGTCATTTGGAGAGAGTTTAGCAGTAGCATATTCTCACTTATCCACCATGTTTGAGAAAACATCCAGGCTGGCCTGTATTTTCCTGAGCGATGGTTGATACAGTACCTCACTTGTGTTTTGTTGTACTACAATCGTTTTTGTAGGGAACAATCAGAGCTTCGAATGAAGGCCTGGATGACAATGGACTCAACCATGCGCCTTTTTTCTGGGATAAGGGAATAGTCACATCCAAACACTCAGTGGCAAACACGGTTGGCAGCATCCGGTTAGGATTAGCCTGTCACAGCGACCGAATGCAGAGGACGCCTGTGCTTAACCATCACCGCAAATGGTTCGCGCTGCACCAATTTTGGTTCCACTCACACCATGCACACAGTGTAAACCCGAAGAAGTAGGACCGGTAGGTGTGTGAATGAGGCCTCTGTGTCCAGCTAGCCAATGCTGTTTACCCAATTGAAACCTCTATCTCTCGAGAAGTGGACAGCGAGACTGCAGTGGTAACATCTACACCTGGAAGAAGAATATTAAAAATATAACGCATGAAGCACTCCGTTATAGAATTACACACACGCACGGTTGACGGCATCCGATTCGGATTAGCCTGTCACAGTGACCGAAGCCAAAGGACGCCTGCGCTTAGCAATCACTGCAATTGGTTTGCGCTGCACCAGTTGCAGTTCCACCAACACACCACATATCCAGTGTAAACCCGAAGGAATAAGACCGGGAGGTGTGCCAGTGGGGCCTTTCTGTCCAGCCGGTCAATGCTGGTTAGCCACTTGATTGGCTAATAAGAAAAGGAAACCCCTATCTCTCGGAAACTAAAGAGAGAGAGGCTGCAATGACGAGATCTACACTGAGAAGAAAGATTTTTGAAGTGTAATACAAGAAGCGTTGCAGTATAGGATTGCAGGTTAGTGCAACCTAAAGAAGATAGGGATTAAAAGCGAAGTCCCCATTGTACGATGAAAAGCCAGGCAGACCATTCATCATACAATGCACCAACAAAGCCAAATAAAGGAATGGATAAAAGACCACAGATGCTCAAGTTTCTGAATAGGGAAGCGGATGAGTTGTAAACGAACAGGAGCGCTTTGTTGACACGTTCAAGCGAGCACTCCTGAGACTCAACATTCTCATTAGGTCAGCTCGTACTCGCGAAAGACCACAGTGATGGCGTTGGGAAGTTGACCGCAGGCCGCATACTACGACGGGCTGGTCAACTCACATTCAAATCAGCTGCGTCCTTCTTTTCATCAGGTGACCGTCCCGTCCAGCCTGGATGCATTCGAGCTATCTCAAGACGTTTCGGCTACCGTTCCGATTTCGGAGATACACCCTCCAAGCATCTTCACACCCAGAAGACAGACGGATCGTACCCGAAGTCNCACCCTCCAAGCATCTTCACACCCAGAAGACAGACGGATCGTACCCGAAGTCAACTTGTGCACATGCAGGGGAGCTTTCGACAAAGGTTCTACAAGCATTAAACTCAAGGGGGAGGCGCTCGGTGGACAGCCACCAAACACAGTTGTATTTAATCACTGCGTCTTTACATTGTTCTCTCATTTGCATTGTAACTCATCATTGGTAGTTCCTTTACCGTGGTCTAATCAGTGTACCTCATCACTCCATGTGAGTTCATTATCCAACCTGTTTTTCAGCCGATAAATGTTTCATCAAGGCTCGCTTATCTTCTCAGTTCGAGTCGCGTGATTGAACATACAATCAGCTGATCTGTTGAACAGCTTAGGGACATAACACATCTTTTTTGCGAAAAAAGACAAACCATTCTGTAAGTGCTTTTTAATGACCCGCTTGACAATCATTCCCACTGTTTCTCTCACGGGACCGTCTGTAAATAGAATGAATATCCATAATCACAAGGCGATTTTCATCAGACTTCTTGGGGCGCTTCTAGAAAGCAATGGAAATGCCACTTTCATTGAGGTCGGTTTTGACTTATACACATAGTACCGTTGTACAGTAATTTTTCACACACACACACACACACACACCTCACCTGCAGCCAACACTGTCTGGTGTGAACCTGCATAGAGGCGGACACTTCAACACATCATTTCAATTGAAACGGTTGTCATATATTGGAACAGACTAATTCAGTTTCGATCACTGTTGCGCTTACATTCCATCCAAACGAGGCATTCAAGTTTGAATAGTTTGTCTATATTCAACATTAGAAGTGAAACACTGAACAAATTATAAGGAATATCAATTCAACAAGTGAAATCTGTAGTCTTGACGACCAGTCGTTTCAGATTTCGTAAGGTTGATGTCCATTATTTATGAGTACTGTAGTTATGCTCATCACATGTCGTTATGTTGAACGATATAAGCAGAAGAGTATGGTATGAAAAGTTCGTCTTAAACCAAAAGTCAATCTGGTAGAGGTGAACACGGATCACCTAGTCAGACATGTAGACGAAAATAAGCCAGAAATACCTGTGATTTGTCATAATGACACAACTCAGTCCTCACCATGTGTTTGTCAGACCACGTCAGCTTGGCGACTGGGTACAAGAGAGCTAGCTTCTTTCACAGTTTGCACCACGTTACCATTCTTATCTGACAGAATGAAATGAGATGTGAATTGGATCATGGTCACACATAGCACGGGAGTGTATTGCGTTACATGTATGCAAGAAAATGCCACAGACAGGCTGCATAATCCTTTGGTGATCACATCACCATTACGTCGGTTCACATCCAGTCTCCCCTTTCCAAGAATTAGTGTGTAGTTCACTGGCGATCTGAACGGTTCCAATCAATGCTGGCAGTTATATGGTGACATTTTATGTCATCTGTGGTAGGCGACACCTTAAATTGTGCTAGTAATGGTCATATAGATGGTAGAGTACGAATAAAACACGAATATCTTATAGGTTTGTGTCCACCTCGTGAATAAACCAACGCCGCTTTTCTAGTGTATATCAGTGATGATTTATCACAGGGTGCTCGGACCACACATCGCTATTTCGTCAGCAAAACGGCAGTCAGGGAGTGTTGAAGGTATTGGTGAACGTGTGCAAATTTTATCCATCTGTTCTTAGGTAATTTTGTATGAATTACGGAAAATGACATTTTAGGAAAAGACGGTAGTATACAAAGAACCAGAGAGACAACAAAAACTTCAAAACCTTCGAAACAGAATTACTCAGCAAACACCATCCTGCCTGTTCAAGGCTTTACACCCATAAGATCCTTGGCACATCAAAACCAATAGGGCGGATCATACGAAATTCATGAACTTAATGCGAACTTTCGGGTTGAACAATAAACAGTCAATCTTGCAAACAGCTGTTTTCGGTAATTCTCATCGGGCTTTTACAATTACATGGGAATACGTGCGAGTTATACATGAATTTATGACGAGTTAAACAGGAACATTAAGATCAGAGAAATTGTACAGATCACACTTTACTGTGGAAGGGGCAGGTGTTGGTGTATGTGTTCGGATGTTATACGAGCCTGTCATGAGATATTCGTTCATCAATTTCAAGCGGTTCATGCTTGTTCGAGTTTCAAGGGGATGAACACGTTGCTTCGTCAGAATTTAATGCTGAACACTGTAAGTGCACTCCCGTGAACGCTTACTACACTTATCTGAATAGCAAGGTGACTAAGTGCAGCTTATTGAAGCGTGAACATCTAGACGCTATAAGAAAGTTGCAATATTTTACTCATGAAGCCGGACGGAGGAGCCGGAATAGTTTTACTGGACAAAACTGGCTACCTTATCAAGATGTCATTGATTCTATCAGATAACTCGAAGTTCCAGAAAACGGATAATGATACGGATAAAACGACTGCAATAGAGAAAAGTTTATCCAAAGTACTCCGACAAATGAAGCAAGCAGACGTTATCGACCCTTCAATTTTCGAACGTATCAGACCTACTGGAAATGTCATTCCACGTCTGTACGGTCTTCTCAAAGTTCACAAAGATGGAGTGTCATTAAGACCGATCCTAGACATGTACAATTCACCGTATCATGCTTCAGCAAAATGGCTGATGGAGATATTGGAACCGATTAAATCAAGACTAACTTCTTTTAGCCTAAAGGACTCCATCGACTTTGTAGACTCGATCGATATAGTGAATATGGAGAACGACAACATGCTGTTTTTAAATGTAACTTCTCTATTCACTAATGTTCCATTGCAAGAAACTATTTACTATCTCTGTACCTACATCGAGAACAATCAAATTGATGTCGGGATTACGGGTGAAAAATTGAAGGAACTACTATTGTTTTGCACCTGGAACGTTCAGTTTCAATTTAATGGAGAGTTATATAGGCAAAAAGATGGAGTAGCAATGGGTTCACCTCTAAGTCCGCTGCTCGCAGATATATTCATGGCCAAACTGGAGACCACTAAACTCAACCACACCGTAACTAAATGCAAGCGCTATGTGGATGATATTTTTTGTCTCGTTCCAAACGGTGATGATCCCCAGTTCATACTAGATGAGTTCAACAGAGCACATCGGAATATAAAGTTCACCGTCGAGTTAGAACATGATAACAAACTCTCATTCCTAGATGTTGCGTTGCTTCGTCGACCAGAGGGGACACTTCAAACGTCTATTCATAGGAAGAAGACATGGACCGGTCAATACACGCATTTTCACAGTTTTGTCCAGCTGAAGTACAAAAAAAATTTGGTACGCTGTCTGTTGAACAGTGCGCAAAAGATCTGTACACCCGACGCTCTCCAGGAGGAGGTAAGATATATTCGAGAAACTCTCACTAGAAATGGATACCCTGTGAGATTCATAGATAAATATCTGCATTCCGGTACGAAGCTAGAACTCGTTCAGAGAGCGCAGAAAAAGCCGGTTTTCATCTGTCTCTCATATAGAGGAGAAGTTAACAGTGAAATAATTAACCGTAGACTTTCAAACGCGGTCGAGATTGCCTACCCTGCAGCGAGGCCTATCGTGTCGTTCGACACCTGCCCGGTACTGGTGCCACACCTCAAGGATAGTTTGCCAAAGTTCTCTTCGTCTTTCTGTATCTACTCTCTCACCTGTTGTTGTCAAGCTGGTTACGTTAGGAGGAACACAAGGCGGCTGTCGGAAAGGATTTGTGAACACCTACCGAAATGGCTTCGCAACGGTTCGCTAAAGCCCATTTCCAGTGCAATCGGCTCCCACCTAATCGACACTGGCCATCGAATAAATCCAGATGAAGCATTCCGAATCATCTACAAGGTTCGTCAAGCCGGTTCCAGAACTGTCAGAATGCGATTGTTATCAACCGCTGAGGCTATTGCTATCAGACTGCACAACCCCTGCCTGTGTGCCCAAAAACAATTCGTACAAACCCTCCATCTCCCCTGGTCAATCATCCCACATCCACTTAAAACTCGAACAAGCGTGAACCGCTTGAAATTGATGAACGAATATCTCATGACAGGCTCGTATAACATCCGAACACATACACCAACACCTGCCCCTTCCACAGTAAAGTGTGATCTGTACCATTTCTCTGATCTTAATGTTCTTGTTTAACTCGTCATAAATTCATATATAACTCGCACGTATTCCTATGTAATTGTAAAAGCCCGATGAGAATTACCGAAAACAGCTGTTTGCAAGATTGACTTCTTATGAATTCTGTAGGAATCTGTAAAAGACTAAACAATAAACAGTCCATATTTGAGGAGACGTGTGGTGAGTTATGTATTGCAGGTTTCGATAGCTTATCAGCATTACAAGCTGCACTAGATAAAGTGAATGATAGTCACAGACAGCAAACTATTCGAAATCTTAAATAGACTGTTACAGTGTCCCTGAAAATTTGAACGCTCATGTCTCCAAACACCTGCTATTTAATACCGGCTAATTCAGGTTTCGAACAGGTTGAATCAGTTATCCAATTGTCATTTGGTCACGAAAATCGGCCTTGACGTTAGGATCTCCTGGACTTCAGCAACGCAACTGTTATCACAGATCGTGACTTGTTATCTCTTATGATGGGGAAATATAACAGCTTTCATGTATTACTTCCAAATGGTTATTGGGAAAACAACGTAATTAAATCTGATTGCTGGAAAATCCATATTCGTTTATCTTAAGTAGCGGAACCATGTTGAAGAGCATTATGTAACTCTCGCTCTTATATCAGTGTGGGTTACGAACTATTTGGTATAGTATCCACCCTACCGTGTAAATCTTCCGTCGATCTATTATTCTAAAGTCTGTGTAATACACTCCTCGAAACAAATACTGTGCTCCATATAAGATTTCCCTCGTTTCGTACTGTTTAACAGCTCGGAATCTGTTCTGTATTAAAGGAAATACAACAAACTGGTAATCTATCTTGTTATGCTGCACGACGGAATTTGTGCTTCATACGTACTCCATTAGAGTGGTACATTAAGTAAGCATATGGCGTTTTCCAGTGTTACAAAAACTACGTGTTGTGCCATACAGAAACGTTTTAAAAGGATGTTACAAATCGATGCAGTCAAGTTTTTCCAGTGAACTATTTCATTTGTCAACTTCGTGGTGGCCATTTGCTGTCATGGGAACACAATAATAACATAACCAAATACTGGTTTAGTTCTAATCCTTCTTCCGTTCAGATCTTGGCAATCAAGATAGAATGCATCGTACACTTCGTGTGTGGTATAAGAATGTGTGTGAACGAATATGACGAGTGAGTAAAACGGTGACTACTCCAAATTCAAATACTTCACGTGTTCTATGTATGGCATTTTTGTCATGCCTTTGAGTCACCATTCCAAATGATTGTGCGTAGTGTTCGAAAGGTTAGACCGGAACATACTCTATGATTCACGTTTAGTTTCTCAAGCTGGTACTCGCTCCGGTCTAGTCACAAAAACGAACTAGGTTCACTGAATTTTGACTAATGATAGTAACCAAATGATTGTGAGACTTCTTACCGTTGTTCAAACACTATAAAATTCGGGTGAATTTGAAGCCTTTGTTGTTTACTGATATTGCAATTCGTTGTGCCACCTAAGATAAAAACTGCATCATCCTTCGTAATATTAACCTCAGTCACCCCAAGGGAAAACATTCCGAAGCACCTCTTGCCAAGTTAGGTAGTGGGTAACAACTCATCTCGTTGATTGCAAAAGGTCTTGGACGCGGCACCGATTCACAGAAAATGGTTAGTTTGCATTCGAAAAATTATTGTTTTTTCCCCCAAATAGTTTCTCAGTTATTTTATTCTTATTTATTAAGTTGTACATGTCTGAATATTCATGAATCAGCTATATTGTACAATACTAACAAACAAAGCAGCAGACTAAGCCTTAATGTCTTTTGCATTGGGCTCCGAACCAAAAACACTTGCACATCAGCCACTGACCGGTTGCTACTAACGGACACATTTGACTCACAGATTAGGTACGATTCAGCATCCTGACCGACAGTCCTAGAATCTCACAACATTGACACAACCAATTATAACTGTGACTGTCCGCTCCACTTGTGTGCTGCTCACTAGGTGACTACCACAAACACACGATTCCAGCTGGATTTGGAAAACATAATCACCCGGAATCACTCACGAGATGGTCATCACCATTGGTGCGATCACCTGACCAGGAGACATCGAATTACTTGTCGCGCAAGTGATGCGCGTGGCTAAATGTGGCATGGATCATACACGTTTGCGAGCTCCTTCATGGTAGGTCATTTGGACAGCGACGAGAACTGGGTGTGAAGGGACTGGTGAAGTCACGTAGGAGCACGGTGTTGTGACAGGCTTTCGCCATTCACATCGAAGACGCTTCGTATCCACTACCTCTGATAGTATGTGACAATATATCAGGAAGCATTGCACGTCAGTAGTCACTGAGGCGAACAGTATTCAGCACCAGAAGCGTCCGCATTGGTTCGACAACAACGACTCAGTTACCTCGAACCCGGTACACGAGGAGAGTGTGAAGTTGGCTGTTTCCGCAACAAACCCAAACAATGAAGACAGACGAGTCATGTTTCGGAGTGTTTGTTGTTAACTCGTCGGGCGAATTAGCTGAATCAAGATGCATCAAGGGCGATTGTTGAGAAAGGCGAGGTGAGTAGATGACGAACTACGATGACCGGCGACATCACAGAGAGATCTATGATTTGCCTAGGCCGACATTTGGACCATCTGTTCGATCCTCAAAAGCACGGATTGACAGACACTGTGACTTTCGTGCACTCAACCGGAGGATATCATGAGAGTGTGCACAAGCGTTCTGGTAGCCTGCTCAACTGGCCTGCTATGGTCGATTGGGTGCCCGTGAATAGCGTGTCACAACAATATTACAGAACTACTTGTACACGTCACGAATTTGTCAGAGCTGCAGCAGGCTACTGCGCCACTACCAAACAGTATGTTTGCAGGTGCAGACGGTTTGTGAGAAGAACTTCTGAAGCGTGGCGGCTGAATTCTTGACCGTGTTTTGTTGTACTTGGTTCACTCCATCTGGGACCACGAGGCGGTCTCTGGAAATTTCAAAGATGTCCCCAATGTACCTTTGCTCAAATGTGGATGGAGCAGGTGAAGCACTAACTGTCATCGACTCATCAATCCGTTGGACGAAAACAATCACCTTTGTAGGCCTTTCCGGCTTTAGTCCCTCCGTTATACACTGGAAACTGATGTGTGCATGGAACTGTGCGCAGTTCGACACAAGCCACGCCTGCCGAATTTTGTGCGCATGGACCTTTGAGACATTATCATTGCGACAGTCTAACCCGGAAGCATATATCGCCGACTCTTTCCGACTTACAAACAGATTGATCTCAACATTTTCCTTGTGGTTTCACTATCCTACGTTTTCTCTGGTACCGTTTCAAACAGAATGACATACAGTTTCTGATCTTGTACTTTAGCCCTCATTTATACTTTCGGGTTCATAACCATCGGTTCATCACTCCCGCTCAGAGGTTTGTGGCTGTTTCTGATCGGCTTCAATCGATATTTTCTGTTTTTAGATTGTTGTGGTACGAAAGTATACAAGCATCATGTTCACTCTGTGCGCAGATTGACCGTCCTAAACGTACTGACAGTGTGCAACAGGTTCGTATGTCCGTGTAGAGTATGGTCACATGAGTCATTATAGGTTAGTGCTCGACGTGCTTGTGTGGCCCCGCACAAGAATCAGTCGGACTACATAACACCCGATTATGTTCAACTGCAAACGGACAGTCTTCAATGGAAAGTGATATACAATCTGACCGTTCTTCTTCTCGTCCGTTTGTCATGCTGAAATGAAGCGTTTTGTGATCCTAACTTCAGGTTGATCTTCATCGTGTTAACACAATTCATCTACTGAATAGTTTTTACGTTATGCACACAAATAATGCTGAATCGTGAGCACTGGATCGGCATAACTGCACGTATTTTATCGATAGACCGGTGAAATGCAGTCCCGAGGGAAAAACTTGACTGGCCTGAAGTTACTGTGAGTAGTCCCGTGTGAAGTTCTCATCCTTTCTGTGCCCGGATCAGCGTTTTTTCAAAGTGTCATTTTGTTGGACAAACCCTACTGGGTTTTGCGTCCCTATCAGATCTCAACACACTTCTTTCAGGTCAGAATGACGGGAAATCGAGGCTGTGCAATAGGATAGACAAAAACGTATGCCGCACGAATTCACTTGAGAAACGTAGTACACATATCCCCGAGAGTGATTGTATACAGTGGAACAGTTTTTCTTCGTCCATATTCCAAGCGTAACGTGTGATACTATGACCCATTTTTTGAACAAGATAATTGCTCAATTCATGCTGTGTATGCCGCCTATTCTCCCTCATTATTGCCGCCAGGATATAAACGCATGTAAACTGTCTATCAAAGACCAGAGGTCAATGGTTTTTTATGCGGTTAACCTGTTGGTTTCTAGAAATGCATCGATGATTGCTTCATGTTGACCATCCGCAGCATGGGACAGTTTGTTTCTTGGATCCGAGTGGTGAAATTTTGGTGGGAATTTTGAAAGCACTACTTCTGTTTTATGAAGCCTACGATGGAAACAACTAAGTCACACTGATAAACTTGTTCAGTCAAAACGAGACTGGATCTTGACGGGACGTGACGGCTTGCACATCTCGTTGACCTATTTGGTTATACTGGACGATATGGTCACCACATCGACAGAGTAACTCATACTAGGCAGACCAACAGGTAGAGGTCTGACAAGCAA
>QNGE01001804.1:32541-137707 GCA_008508345.1 Paragonimus westermani | reverse complement strand
TCACCGTAAACCCTAACCTGAGCTGAAGTATGGGAATAAAGTGCCGACAGTATGTTCACGTACTTAGTCGGCACACCTCTGCGTTTGAGCGACTCTAAAAGTGCAGATCGATCCACTGAATCGAACGCACCTTTATAGTCGAGAAACACAACAATTGTTGGCCGGCGGTATACATGACGCTGCTCGGGTGCGAAGTAGAATAATGGGTATATATTTATATGATAACTACTGCACATCAGTCGCACTGTAACTAATTCAACTAAGGTTATAACTCATCCGTCATGAATGTCTACATTATTAACCACTGGTATCTTCTTGCTATACGTTGTTGTGATTTAGCCCTAGTGTTACAAAACTCGTTATCGATCGTATTAACTGGTAACACTATCTTCGTCCAGCACCGATGTCGTCCAGAGAACGAGGCAGTCCCTCAAGGCGAGGGGGTGTTGCTCAACGTGTTCATGTGCCCCGATTTGTTATACTCGGGACGAGCCGGTTATCTGAATAGAATTCATCTTGCTTCATCATGTGATGACAAATTGTATGTTACTTAATAGTGGTCCCACCTGAATTACAGCTGGAGGGTGGTGCCACAACCCCAATACCCATTCAGGAGGTTCACCAACCATGTTCACTCATCCCAGCACACACAGCAAGTAAGTATGGTAAGAATGGTTTTTCATTCACGTCATCTCACGCCCGAATTTCTCTCAAGTGATGGCATCAAACAGTGTGCCAACAATTTTCCTAATTCGATGTGGGTTGGAGTTAAGTTTGTTTCAATAAACTGTGCACAATATTTAATTTATTTTAAATGTGTCCCATCCCTGTTCCACTGAAACCTTCACCCGGAGGTGATCTTCGTTACTCTGTGAAAGAGTTTCAAGAAAGTAAACTTCATATCCAACACAATGCTGTTATCATTTCCTGTTTCAGCTTCAAATCCCTGTCTGGGTTACATGTGCCGTTGGCCCGGCGAACGTTGTGAAGTGGACCAGACAGGGCAGCCAAAGTGCGTATGCCTGGATCCCTGCCCCAAAGTGGTTTTGCCTGTGTGTGGCAGTGACGGAATGACTTATGACAGCCATTGCCATTTGGAACGAACGGCATGTTTGAAAATGCGCCACATATGGGTTGTCTATGCCGGACCATGCAGTGAGTACACCTTGTAAACGTTTCGCGCATTGATTTGATCAATCTAACTGGCTTATTCGGCTGTCCACAGTTTGAACCATACACGAACCCTACCATAAGCAACAATGACTGATTTTTTGTATAAATATGATAAGTAATTTTGGAAGCACTGGGAACAGCTGCAGTTAATATTAAAAGGTTTAAAAATATGTCAGGGTTAAACATAAGCGGGCGGGTTTCCAAATCTTTTCAAAACAAGGTCTGCACCCAGACGAGCAAATGGCGTTATCCACATGAACTATGCTACTGCGTATGGCCCAATTGTGTACATGCATTATCGAACATCTACATCTCGCGGTGGTCGCATCGTAATCTGTTGACCGGTTTAGTCCTCCGTAACAGTTCTTTTTACAGTAGTTAGCAAAACTTGTGGCCGCCTCATATTCTCACTCTCAGTAAACACTTTGCCAGTCAATAGCATAACTTCCATTGGAAGGTGCTACTGTTGTACTTGCACTTGTAGACGATCTCTTTAACAGTTCACTTGATTCAACAAGGACACACTTGTAAGCTCATAGTTGTCAGAGTCCACCTTCTCATCCATCAGAAAACTTGTCATTATGTTGTCTACAGAATACGGCACACATGGAATAATAGCCCCCGTTAAGTGTATCAGTTGGGATATCGAGGCGACCAGAGCACAATTATTGAAAGGCAATGTGAGATCACTGACAGTTGTGCAATAGTAACCATTGACAAAATCGTAATTCTCTAAATTCTGGCACAATCTTGTAGGTTGAGCCGGTATCCCGTTTAGTATGATCTACTTTTAGCAGGGATACGCACCCGAAGACAGACGAACATGGGTTACTCCAATGAGCGTCTAAACAATTCCAAATTATTGAGACTCTATCATCAAGGGACCCGTATCTCCTATTTTGTAGTGACACTCTTATTTGTAGCATTTTATCCTTTCAGCTCTATGCGATTTGCATCTTTTAAGCAATCAACTGACGATAGTAAACGAAATGTGGAAATCATGCAACCTGGCTTTCACTGTTTTGATGACACAGAACATGGTAATTTTTTTCCCGTGGATGCTGAACAACGTGTTTTCCCTGCATCTCACTCTGAACATATTGTGGTGCAGCATATTTTCAATCACCTCAGATTCACAACTGCTGTCCACAAAGTAGTGATTTTTACGATCATACAATGCCGGTAATAACGCTACTATGACCTTGCTTTTAAGTTGGTCATCAAAATGTTCATTTACAACTAAACTTGCACTTATTTGAGTTTTCTCAACATCTCAGAAGCATGAAATCCACAATCGATGTAGATAGCTGAAATAGGGACATCGTATTGTTCCAAATATTGAAACTTGATACGGGATGAAGCATGACCAACTGCTTGATTTATCTCTGACCGGTCCGATACACTAGAGTACAAGTGAAGTGCACGTATACTACGTACACTGCAACCCCTTCAAAGCACAACTTTCGAATTAGGAAGCACAATTACCCACACTGTGACTGGTCTGGCTTACTTTGTAAAGTAATCAGATTAGACATGATGTTTTGCAGAAAACTTCGATCCACTTTTAGTCACATTGTGAAGAGCTGAGTTATAATGCCAAAGATAGACAGAAAAAATTGGAACATTTGGACAATTTTCTAGTCTTCCAAAATAAAAATTCAGGTCGTTCGTTCCAGCATTAAGAAAAGTAGATTAGGCAGACCTCAATGTTGAACAGTTTACAACATAATTTACAATTTTGGATTCAACACGCTGTGGTTAACTTTGACCGTAGTTATGTGGTGTGGATTACAGAAGCATCAGCATTTCGGTGATGTAACATCTAAGTACGAAAAAGTATCTTGCTTTTTCGGATTTCCCATAGGCACAATGTGTTAGCAATCAATCTGTGGAACGTATGAATTCAGTTCGTTGTCGTCATGGCTACGCGTGATTGACAATGGATTATTGGGTCTGTCTCACGTGAGTGCATTTAGATTTAAAACCAGCCATATAGTTCCGGTTTAAGAGAGAGTATGCGTAAATGGACGTACAGTAGACAAGCCATCCTGTAGACTTTGCGAATACTTTCCACAGCATATGCGCATTTATCGTGTAAGATGAAAGTAAGTAACGAAAATTGCATTGACAAGAATGGAAGCAATTAGATGTGGGTTGAATGTGAACTCAAGAAAATGTGTCTAGTGCTTTGTTCACTATAATGGGAGGAGTTGCGTTCAGTAGATAGGTGAACAATGAAACTTCGAAATTCAGAAGACGACGAGTTGTTGGTTAAAGAGACCAAAAACAAAATAGGTTTGTTAGTATCTAGTGAAATGCGATAGAAAATAGGTGGGAGAGAAGAGAACGAATAGACTGATGCATAAACCAGTTAAATTTGGCACCACGTTCCGTGTCTCACCAAAACACTTGAGTCCTCAGTCAGCAGTTATTTTCCTCTTTCCACCAAACCCAAATGATTTTGATATGCCCCTAATCCTTGGGATTAAAGTGATTTATAGACAAGCATGTGGATTCTACTTGTGGATTCTATAAGCCCTCTTCTCACTGAAAACCGGTTTTTCCGTTACAGTTTATTCAGCTCTTGAAGGTTATGTGTGTAAAACGGACAAAGGGGTATCAGCCTTACAAACTAGTGACTAAGACTGTGATTCCCTGAATGTTCTTAGTTTGTATTTCCTTAATATATTATCTCCTGAACTATTTCAGGTGTAACGCTGTTGTGTCAGTGTTATGACACTGCTTTCCGGACCGTCTGTGCCACTTGGCCGAGCTCCAACACCAGCAACATCATCCGCAGTTATCCGTGGTTTACCACTTGATTTAGAACAGTTCGCCCATGAGTCGGTACCTTGACTGTCAAGTCCGTCATTGATTTGTTTTCAGTGTGTTGACCTTTCTGGCTGTAGTGAACCGGGACATTATAAATCAAGCCAGTTGCGATTAATTCTCTAGGTGATATGGGCGTACGGACGACGGTGGTTTGATTAACCTGTGCCCTACAGCGGTCAGATTCAGCCAGTCACTTGATTGTTGCATCCCCAATTCCATGGCCTGATTCGTCAGCTGGGGACATCAAGTCGCGGCTGTTTCATTAACACTCGACGACCACACCATGCCTGAATCCGCGAATGTTTGTTTATCTATCACACAAATCGCTTTCGGATGCGGTTGCTGGCTCGGCAATATTGGTCCACGTAGTGTGGGCCTCATCTGACAGAATCGGTCCAGTATGTGTAGGCCGTGAAAGAAAAGTGACTGAATCGAAAACCCCTTTTTCTATACCCGTTTTCCAATTCGAAACACAATGTGGTCATTACATTTTTGGCCGGAGGTTTGAGACAGTAAGGCGTAAACAAACAACAACCTGTGAACTGCTGAATTCGTCAAACATAATCCAGCGAGCAGATGTATATCTTTTATGCATACATGCTCCAGTTGGTACTAAACACAACTTTAAGGAAAATGTCTTTTCAAAAATCTCATTACTCATGGCGTTCATTCTAGCTAGAACAACGTGATATGGATTTGAATACCGGGGATTTCTTGTCTGTTGGTTGACAGTTCACCTTAACATTAACCACACACCACATCTTTACCGATAATCTATTGTGGTCCGATAGGTCACGCTCAAGTAAAGAGAGTGAACCGGTCTAGTGTGAACTATCTGCTACCGAGGGTCAATTTTAGCTGGCAGAACGGTTGAATAAACACTGTGCACCGTCTTATCAATTAGGACCATACGGGTTGTAACTTACAATAAATGTCCCATTTTCCAAGGCTTACTACCAGACCTGTGTAGTGGGACTGAATGATCACACTATACAACTGATCAGTCAGATGGAGGTACAAATTTAGGTGAAGTAACCAGAGATGAATACGACAGGGCGTTAACGTACAATCCGACAAGAAATTGGCAATAGTAATCACAGCTTCTCGGAATCAGTGTTATGTGCAAATGAGAGTTAATTTTTTAGATGGTTTTGAAGCATATACTCCCTACGTCAGCTTTTGAATGAACAACACGTGTGCCACCTGCATCAGACCATAATAGGGAGAATGTTCTGGACTGTGTTGAAGTCGTGAGCGATTGGAGACGTGATGAGCTTGTAACGAGGTTCGGTGTCGTTTCACTAATGAGAAAGCAAAAAAACACATCTTCAGCGCATAGAAGTGAACTCACCTGAATTAGTTTCAACCTTTGACGATTGACTGAACGGAGCGATACGCGAGTTCCGACGATTGTACGGCTGCCGCGACTGGATCGAACGGTAAATTTGTATTCAGCCAAACGATTCCGACCATTCCGTCTCAGCAGACTTTCACTGCACTGGTGACAGGAACTTGAACGCCAGGTGGAGGACATGTTGAAAGAAGAAATGGACGAGGAGGCGGTTAGCCGGTTCAATTCTCTCTTATTTTTTTGTGAAGAGGTTCTGTAGGAAATTTCGGTTTTGGGTCGAATCCAGACGGCTCAACAAGATTGCAGTCAGTAAAGTCCTAGCTGTCCCAGCGGTGTCAGAAATTCTTGATGAGACACAGAACGGCAGGATATTTACAAGATTTGACTCGCGGCCTGCATATTAGTACGTTTCAATCAAGCTATTGGATCAAGATAAAACAGTTATCAATATGGGAGAAAAACAATATCGTCTCAAATGCCATTTGGACTGTCGAGCAACCCTTTTGCGTCCAGACGACTGTTGCTCAAGGTTCTGGACGGATTACACAACGCTGTTGTCTGTGGAGACGATAATTTCATTCACGGCGCCAACGAAGCAGGACGTTCGATGTGTTTTTCAGCTATGTTGCATAAGAGTTTGCAGGCCGGCCTACGGATGAGTAGTTCCAAGTAGCAACTGACGAAACAGACAGTGGCATTACTCGGTCACAAGGTCGGTCAGGCCAAGCCCAGCTAATACCAGAAAAAAGTGATAATGATCGAAGCTATTCCACTGCCAACATCAAAGAGGACACCGCGACAATTTCTTGGTCACGTTGGGTTCTACAGCCGCTCCGTCGAAAACTCCCATGAACTCGCGAGCCTCTTATATGAACTGTTGAAGACGAATTGCTGTTTTCAGGAAGAGCTAATCAAGCTTTCCTCAGAATCTAACAAATTATGAATAGGTAAAAACTGGTCCTGAAGTTGTAAGTGATTGGACAGAACTTCATTCTCGCAATGGATGGAATTGACACAGTAGTCAGACTTATACTGACAAATAAAGCCGATATTGTTGAATATGCGGGTTAAATTTCAGCTTCTGTTCAACAGATGGTCCGACGACAGAAATGGGATATCTGGGGAAAATGTAGGCATTAAACAAACAGAGATCATACCGATTGGGTCGACGCTTCCTTACGAAGACCGAGCAAAACCCTTTGGAGTGGTTTAGATCGTCGAAGGATCCTCGAAGAAACTTCACTCGCTAAGTCTTGCGACTACAGTGGTACGAATTTACAGTCTGCAATGTGTTTGGGGAAGGGAACCATGATCCTGCTTTACGCTCGCGAGCTCACCACACGCATGCGATCGACAAGGATTTCATCGGAGTTGACAGTGTCTACCTGGAGAACGATCACTGGTAGGTTGTGAGCAGCGCAAGAGATGGATACAGTTATCCGGGAAGTGTACGACCAACCTCTTTGAGGAGGGCAATATTCGGAAATGGCAAGATGTACGGACATGAAAAATTCCACAGCGTGTTGGTCAGACCTACGATTGGATGGTGCCGGAATTTTAACACCTCACTTGCAGGATGAAATGAGCATACCGGTAACACCAGCGAAGTTGAGAGCGGCAATTGTGAAGAAATGTCATTAGCTGCCTCATAAGGGTTGACATCGAACATATGGAACGTTAAGACAAACGCTTACTGATCGGGAATGAAGAGAGATGCTAAAAATTGTGTGCAGATGTGCGAGCAATAACTGTTAAAAGACACCGATCACTCGAGCAAATATCTTATTCGATCAATTCCAGTCTGCAAAAGTACTTTTAATCAGTGGACGTGATGGACCTTTTCTCAGTAACCACTTACGTAAACCAATACATTGTCGTCGTTGCGGAACGTTTCACACGATGGATCGAGACAGCTGGTATACCCGATTACCGCGAGGTGGTAGTAGAACACATCGTCCCAACTCGTTAACTACCACGAGGCATATTGACCTACGCTTCAAAAGTGGAGAGCTCCAGAAAAACATCACACAACCCTAATGAAACTGAATAACGGAAAAAACCAACCGCACAATTAAAGTGTTTGGGGGCAGAAGGGATGAACTAGAAGCAGACGATATCATTGATCCTACTGGTCCACTGCCACTAGGAATAACAAAGAATTCACATTCCGGGCTAATGTAATGACACGTGTCGCGCCTGCCAGTCGATCAGGAAATGCTTTATGTGGAGATCAACGGATGGATGCATGTGAGTCAGAAGAGTCGCAGAGGTTGATTAACCGGGACCTGACAAGCGTTCAAGAGGTTTCCAGGGAGCAGTCAACTGCAAGGGTATCCGATCAATCTTCGAACATGGTTGGTAGATTAAGCGCAGAGATCGACGGAGTTCAAGTGTAACAGGACCGGAATCTAGGAGTTTCCTAACAAAGCGGAGGAAGCCATGTAACATTAATGCGGCATTGCTACCCGGTAAATTTGACTAAGAATTTGAACCATCAACATCAGGTTCACGGAAAGCAACTCTGCAATTTAACAATGGACAATGGCATTCACAAACATTAGAAATTAATCCGGAAATAAATGATGTCTTCCATACACAAACTTCGCATTGGCAGCTGTGGCGTTCCTAGGTGTTATGTACAAATGAGTGTTTGTGTTCCAGGCGGTATAGCATACACCATTAGTGTCTATTCTCCCAATTGATAATCTGTGCCACCCACGTTCTTGTCTCACAGCAACCGTTCTCCAAAACAGGCTTCATCTTTCGCTTAACTCACCTGGGATTTGCACCTACACTCTTTCATTTTGTGAAAATTGCTCGTGGTGTATTACGGATGAGTAGTCGGGGATTTGGTTTATTTTCAAGTTGAACATCACTCACTTTTGATTGCAGCCTTCGCATTCAGATAGAGTTTCCAGCCAGGGTCTTTCGAAAAGAAACACTAGACTCGAGTTTCGCTCTCATTAGAGCTCGTCAGTAGTGCATATCCTTGCCGTGGTGTATTACTTTAGTTTATTACCTTCTTGGAGTGTCCCATCTCCCATTTGATTCCCTTTGCTACACTCGCATGTACATCCTTCACTATATATTATGTGGTTACGAAATTTACTGAATCCGAGTGGTCATGATGGGGTTAAGATCATCACTCTTTCATTGCTTATAGTCGCATCTCACATTCATACATTGAAGCAAGTGAATGACACACCTCGATTTCCAAATGGCTTAGGAAACAACGTGTTCCGTTTGCACCTCAACTGTTATTCCCCTATGATTCCACGGAATTTCTCCCTAGCACTTTAAGAGTAAGTGACACAGCGAAAACTCACACATCGACCCTCATCCTATAGGCTGATAAAGTTTCCCAAAATTTGGTAATCGTAGTGTTGAGTACCTCTTGCAAAACATCCTACGGATGTGGTAGGAACTATTGGTTCTGGTCGAGTGAAACAAAATGTCATCTGATTCCACGTCTGTTCTGAAACAAACTGAATGGGTCGTTGTCTCAAATTTCATCAGGTGTGTCCACCTCATCTGCTCACAATAGACGGAAATGTCATTTCAGTCCAGTGAATCACGACGAGATACCTCGATTGCTGTGACTGTCTGAGTTGTGATGTTAAACTCTCATTTTGTTGAGCCGTATCAAAAACGGTGTGTGATAATTATTTCTTTCATCTCCTATCGCTCAAGTGAACCACAAGGTCACACTTGGTTCGTGTGCTAATAGACCACGTGTCACAAATCGACTTCATACCGAACGGAAATCACTCGGCTCACATCCAGACAAACCCAAATTTCCGGAACGCGTTTTGAATTGCGGCGTGCTAAAGCAGTAGCTGAAAGTTCTAGTTATTCTGAACAGTCGTAAGGGACTGCTAGCCTATTAAACGATGAAACAGCCGTTGTCTTAACGGCTACTTTGATACTTTGATAAAGACATCTGGTGAGTAACATTTTCCACCTCCACACACTCCCACACACTCATTCTTCGCCTCGAATGTAGCATCACTCATTCATGCTCCCTCGTTTCTTCCTTTGAGTTGAACGCCTGTTCATTCAGCTAGCCGATTCAACCACTTGATTCACCGTCACAGAACATACTACCAAAACTGTCTTGAAGTGTTTTTGGACTGTTAGTAACATACACTGTGATATGGTGTATCATCATCTGCTCTTCCCGAACATTGTCCATCAAGACAAACTTTTTGATGTCACCTCCGGCAATGATACGGCTTGGACAAGAGTGCCACCTCCAGGGTCAAATCTGGCGTCCTTGAACGTATTAGTTGCCTCCTGAATCTCAGCATGTTACTTGAATCCAGTAACCAACTTTTCTGTTGCAACCGTCCATTCCAGCTGGGTGCAGCCTCTATACGCCTTACTCATTAACACCTTCTTCTATCCCGTACAAATGTGCGCAGAACAGTCAGCTGACCATGGTCAGTTTTCATTAGCCACGCCTTCGGAGCACTCCACGAGCCTTCAAATTTTCCATCCTTGAGAGGTTACGGACAAGAAAATTTCACTCTTTGGGTCAATAAAGCGAGCACAGCAAAACCTTGTTAATGAACGAAACAGGAAGGAGTACACATTTTATACAAAAAGCATCCAAATTTAATCCATTCATATGAGTTAAAACGTTTCGTACGTTTCCCGGTCGAATGTTTTACAGCTCTAATGCTCTTCCTAAACTAATTACTAACCGATAATAGAGTTTAGCTCAACGCAAGTAAGCCCATCTATGGATACTGCGTAAATGTCTGATGCGTACGTTGCTTCCATCTTTGCAAACAGCCTCAGGTAGTCTGCAAACACTCGGAGATTGTTAGTAACTGAGACTAGTTCCCTTTTGCATCAGCCTCTAAGTTTCAAACGCAAACCCTTGTCCTACACATAAACAAAGGACCACTGCCCCGAATTCACTCACCAAACAAGGAACACGGATAAGGACCGTTAGGTATCGATCGTTCATACTGCCTTCAATGTTCAATCAGATTGACACGGTTAGCTCATCATGCATTCATGAAATGACCCAAACTACGTGAGACCACACCATCATACTACGGTCTAACTCTGAAATATGTGTGTTTATTGCATTGCAAATGTCTAACCTTCTTACCTCTTACACCAAGATCCTTTCCGTCGCTGTTTAGTTTAGCAAACTTCACATATCACTACTTAGTGCACAACACCCTGTCGATCTCTTCATCTTTGTTCTCTCGTGCCTTCTCCATCAGAAACGGTGTATGCACACGGGAAACCGGATAAAATTCCCTTGACTGTTGTTGCAGTGCGTTTAAAGCTGCGAAAATTTGCTAACTTCATCCGAACTGTGACCAGAGGCAAACGGTTTCCATTTGGCTGTCCTCGTGGTGCACCAACCTTCGTTGTTTGTGGTTATTTTAGATCGATCATTTCTATTGGTACTCCAAACGAGGTATCGACGAAAGTGAGCCTTGCTTCTCAACGGTTTGGCGTAAAAGTTATTTATAATCAGATGGTGAATACCGCCAATAAAATACGTATATGACACGCAGATAGCGGTGTGCCGAATATAAGTGAACAACGAAACATTAGGACTTACCGAAATTCGGATAGTGCAGTGGAACTGAGTTTGAATGCTGTGAATCAGCATTTGTGACAGTGGAAGCTGGTAAGTTATGACCTAAGGATGAGCTGGTGTGACGGTAGTCCTTGAGTTATAATTTGTTTGCTGGATAAAGCCGTACAAGTCTTGGAGTCGAATATCCTCACCGTAGGACCGTAGATTTTCCAGTTGGTGTGGCGACGTCAAGGTAGGATATGTTGCTCAGCATGCTGAATGATCATTCGTCTTGATACATCACCAAAAAGTGTGCGGGAAAACCTGAGTATTTACGGTACTGTTTGTGGTCATGAGCCATGCCAAACAAGGAGCAAGGTAGTGTGCTCGTGGCACCGACACTGACATTGTTGACATCGTTGGAACCGCTGGCCATTTGAGGCGCTGTGCCGGGCTTTGATTGAAGAAACATAGCCCTTTTTATAGTTCGCTGTAGCCTTTGAATGGGGTCAAAGGAGCATTAATGTCACGAGAACCTACTTATTGGGTGTGAAAGAGGTAACCGACCTGATTCAGCACATGACCTGTTCAACAAGGTAACTAAGAGACATGCAGACGAACGCAATGGAGGTGTGGTGACGGGTTTCCCACGATGGTTTGGTTAGTCAAACAACGACCGGCCGACTTCGACTGACACCACCCGAGCCCCTACATGACACATGAACTGCTTGTGGAAATGGCTTGTGTTTTGTCATAGTTGCCACTGGATAAAGCTACAGTTGAATATAAACTGCACCATTTGCGGAGTGTGTAGCTGTGTGAGATGAATCACTTGATGCGGATGTGATAGGTTGATTGCACCAGTCCGATCAAACTTTGTAGACTATCTTGTCTATTTAGCATTTAACTTATTTAACGAAGACTGTTGAGAACGATGGCACAGTTGGTAGATCAGACAGATGGTTTAGGTATTCGGCTGTTTGCCGAGTCTATGATGTAGGTTGCAAGTGAGGTGACTCATCAGTGAGCAGAAGTTTGATCGTATAGGCCCGGCCCGTCTTCACGCTCAAGTACATAATCACTGAAGCGTTTATTTAGGTTGGTAACTAGACGTTTCCAACCTGACTGCTAAGCTTCGGGAACAACCAAGCGTCCAAAATATACGACCATATTCCCTGTTTTTTGCATGAATTGAGAGTTTGGCCCTACGTGTGCACTTTGTATATATCTCCTCCTTTCAAGCCTCAGAGTGATTTGGTGAGTGTGCCTGAATGATATACGGTTATTGCCAAATTTTGGTGCAAACTGTATCCATTCCGATGGTTCCTTGTACATACATATTGTCATAGTCGGTGAAATATCTATCTACATCTTCGACTCGCTTCCAGGTGAGGAACCTCAGTGTCAGGCTTTAGGTCTTCATTGTCAAGGCTATGAAGTATGCACCCGTGTCAAGGCTCCTCAAGTTTATCGTCGACATACCCCGTTCTATTACGATTCCAACGCGTTGATGAAAGCGGCTAATAGTCAACCCATTGTTCCACGATGCATGTGCCCGCTCTGTCCGGAACGAGGACTTGGTGACAAAGTGTGTGGTACAGACGGTCGAACATACCGAAGCGAATGCCATTTGCGATCCAGTGCATGTCAGGCTCAACTGTACGAGGTCAAAGTTCGATCACGGGGTCCATGCAGTAAGTCCAGGCACTTTTTCGCCCCCGGTTTATCAGTTACAATGAATTCGTTGTCACAATTTCTGATACCCAAAGTATTTTGTAATACGTTTATTGAAAACACTTTACCCATATTAATGTCAGAATGACAGGGATAAAACTATGGGACTACGTAAAGATTCTTGATATCTTATACGTTAAGTACTGTAACTTAGTGCCTAACTGATATCCAAACAACATGTTTGCCATTACTACCCACAAGTCTCTGGCAGTCCTGTGTTACTTCGTCGGATAGTCATAGACTTCAACATTTTCAAACCTTAACTCCATACTAGTAGTTATTGGCGGGAGATCGTGCCCGAAGTAACTGCCCTTTAGAATTCGAGTGTAATCACTGTTTGGTCTAAACTACCACCCAAGCTTTTTTGAATTAACCATTCAAAAATTTCTGCGTGTCGCAAAATTCCCACAAAATCAGAAGTAGCGATGCGATGTGCAGTCGTGTTCGATCATTCTTTCTCGAGTCAATACAGATACACGAGTTTCATCATGAAGTGTCGGGAGACAAATTGCAAAAACCAAGACGTGGCTGTTCACGAGTGACAATAAAGACAACTGCCAGACTCCACACAGCACTCGGTTGATTAGATTTTACGTCGCATGGTCACAGTCCAATGTGTGATTAGAATGTGTGCGATTGATCGGTGGTTGCAAGAACCGAACAAATTTCTTTTATGAGCACAGGTTATGGCTGCGCAATCTGACTGCAATCGATCCAGCGGTCACCAGAATGCGTTGACGACCAGTTCCTGTTTAGGTGTTGGCAACTCTGTAGACAACCCAGAATGATTTGATGAAGTCTGTGAGGTGGTTGATGTTGGCAAGACGTGCAACAGTGGCGCTCGCAATCGATTTACGACAACCGGTTCCGAACCAAGCTGGATGAGGTTTCATAATTCCCTTTGATAGGCGCCTAGTCATACAATCAACATCTACAGTCTAACAGAAGCATGAAAATGAATACACGGGCATTGACTGATCGAGGACTGGAAATTTTTCGTTGAGGCTCAGTCTTAACATCGGCGCTGTTGTAAACTAACTTCTTAAGGTGGCCGCTGGAAACGTATGTCTAAGTGACCGAGACATGTAACGACTGAACTGACCTGCTACAATGTTCCCTTTATACGAGAGTTTCATAAACACCGCTTTCTTTTCAGCTGTGGACATTAACTAATGCGGGCTTTTGTCCTTCAAGTGTGTAGTGATGGATTGCTTAGGATAAGCGTTTTTTCTCTCAACAGGTTTTGCACCGTTTTTAGTTCTTGCTCCACTGGGCCATCCCAGCAAATCTTTATTGCTCTAGCTGCCGGGCCTTGACCTACCCATCAAAGTTCACGATATACCGATCTCCTCAGTGTACCGTCTCGAAGACCGGCTAACTTGATTTGTTAAATTCCTCTTCTGAGATGAATAGCAGCGAAGTGTGTGCTGCAATAAAAACCCGAAGGATGGTTGTTTGCTCATCTTGTGTTTGTTCTACGACGTATAGGTGGTACGTATGAAAACTTCGCCTATGAATACGTCTGCCACCAGTGGACCTAAAGGAGTTCCTATTGCTATCCTGTCCGATTTTCGATACAGCTCGCCGTTGAACACGAACGTTGAACATGGCGGGTACACTGCAAAAGTAATTCTTTTAGGTGAGATTTTTGTGATCCGAACGTGCTTTCCGGATGTTCTATCTGATCACATCAAGAGTTAATTGTCTCCACCAAATGAACAAAGCCACATCAAGGCGGCCCATGTAACGGTGTCTAGCATCAATATCCCTCATAGCATCCGCAAACTCGAAAATGTCATGAAGACAGTGTGGGCACAACTTCTGCCGTATAAACTCCAGTATTTGCGCTAACCGCTTGGCAGTTGCGTAATGCGATGAGCTGCATAAATCAGGTGTCGATCTAAGTGGACAGCTATTTTTATAAGTCTTGCGGAGTCTGTATACACGTGGGATGATGGATCTATATGGCTTTATCTGATCAAACTGAGTTTGCGTGGTACTGCCCTGCTGCATTGCTCACTTTAAAGAATCGGTACCTTGAGTTTCGAAATATGGTTTCAGCACAGTTTTATCACCGTACAAAATGCCTATACACAAATCAGTGAGAGAACATGTGATGAAGCAATTGAATGGAGTTTACATCCAGTAACATGGTGAATCCTTGTGATACTAGTGTAACTGAAATCATACACACAGATCCAGATTTGAGTACATCCTATTTTGAGTGTCTGAAACGTAACTGTTGCGGAAAAGGGCTGTGTACATTGGAGGAGTATATGAAAATAGAAAGCTACCATTTGTGTTTTTGCGTCGTGCAGTCTTACAGAGAACAATAACATCCAACCGCACTTGAACTAAACTTGAGTACTTCAGAAGCGAATACCCCATTGAATTAGATACCGTAAGCAGTACCCAAATGACAATCCACGAAACCTACTCAATGGAAGATGAGGAGGATGTTCTGTCATAATTTTGCATTTCTGATTAGTCCAGGGTGGGCTATTTACTGAAGAAGCGAAACAACCTGGATGGACCGGCACCTTGGAATTACACCCAGCATAACCTTCTATGAGGCCAGTTATTTTTCAGTCTATGGGCCGGTGTTGAAAACTAAGTAATGCTTTGGGTTGATTTTTTAATCACTGATCTAGATGTATTGGCAACCTTGGGTGAAAATTGAGATTCGACAGCCTATACTGGTGCTCTGAAGAGAATTCTGTTGTGCGATAGATGCAAGAGACTATCATCTTCCTACGATACAGTGCAAGATGGAAATGTGGCTACGTTTCTACGAAATTATAATTTTGAAATGCCAATTTCGTACACTGGATCTTAACCCGATTAAGACCCACTAGACAACCTAGACAAGCGTACAAAAATACCGGAATCTACAGTTCAAACGCCGAATCAGTGAATGTTTTGAAAAATCTGAAAGATTGGGTTCCCTTCCAGCACTTCACCAGAGCAAAAGGAAGGCATATATTGCGGTATGTTAACATTTCGTTTATTCTCGTCAGTCTCAAACGTAGAACATGCCAGCCATATCAATCATATATTTTCAAGTTGANCGAGATCACAGAACTCATTCAACTTGAAAATAAACCAAATCCCCGACTACTCATCAGTAATCAATCATATATGTAAGGACAAACAAGGGCTAGGCACGCCTACAACCACTTCTGCCAAGCGATGCTCATTCGGACTTACCAGCCGACATTAGGTGCACAAAAGTGGTTGAGGCAGCCTATCGGGTTGCCATAGTCGTGATTACATAAGACTTGATGTGGTTGTAGGCGCGTCTAGCTCCTGTTTGTCCTTGTCTGTATAATTCATATAGCTGGCATGTTTTACGTTTGTCACTGACGAGAGTAAACAAAATGTTAACATGTCTTCTTTCTGCTCTGATGGAATGTTCTGAAGTAGAAGAGAGACAGCATAAATCCTACCCCCTGTGACAAGTGGACAGACATTCTGTTGATACATTGAAGCCGAAAGTGCCTCACCTACTCTTAGCCAGTAGTTTTTATGATCATGAATTGCAACAAAACATTAACCATAAAATTATGAGAAACTATTTTAAATTATTATGACGACTAATTAATCTGAACAGTAGACGACGAGAGAATAACAATCCAGTCTGTATATTGACACTGAAATGACCGGCATATATGCCTCCTTGACCGCCCACACAATCAGGTTGACCACATTTATGATTTATTAACCATTATTGATGACAGGAATATTTCAGGCAAGTACTCAGCATCAATTAAATGATGTTTTATAACTTAGGCTACTTGTAAGCAAAATGTGCACCGGCGGTTATGTTCCAGGTAACAGATGGCAATAAAAAATAACCATCCTACACACAACAAAATGTGCGCATGTGAGAGGTGGTTGACTAGCACATGTAGAACTTTTTGCTGGTATAAACAGACGAACAGTTTGCCGTGCTTACAGATAAAAGTGTTTCAAATTATGATTTTAATCGATCGCTGTGAGCTCCGATGTGTTGGCAAGCATTGAAATCTGTACTTAATTTAGCTAGACCTTCCATTTTTGAATTCGATCCAAGGATTTTATTGAACAGTCGAATTACTGATTTATTCTTTTTGATTTGGTAGTGCGCAACAAACTGAGCTTCCAACATATGTAGATATAACACACCATCGTGTTGTTTCAATCAGCTGTTTTTCGAACTTTTTCCCTGGTCTAACATGATCCTTTAATGTAGGTGGGATGCGTTCGTCGTAAAACCGGAACGCAGTTTTTGTTACTCCCTCTGTTGCGAAATAATTAAATTCCAGACCTTTCAATGCACAAGTGGTCAGCTGAATGACTGTATTCGTAAAACACCGAAGCGTACCACAATGAAACGTAATCCTCTAGTTCCTGTTTTAAAATCACTACTCAGAAGTAGATTTGATAGCATTCAACACTACTGCAGTAACAAATTTTGGTCTATTGGGGCAATCTTTGCTTTAGATTTACAGAGGTGATAAAATTTCAAGTCCATGGTTCGTCCATCACGCAAATTTAAATTCCTCAACAGCATTCTTTTCCGGTTGATATCTGAGTCATTAATATCGAGGTTTTCGCCAATAAATACCTACTTTTTCGCATACCATGATTTTGGTCTGTAATCTAATTCCCGATACCCCAGCCGCACAAGCGTCCTTCAGCGAAAAATCCGAGTTGCCACCACGACGCACTGGAAGCACATCATAGCAAAGGAACAGGCGAGGCACGGGATCAAACTGTCCGTCCCGTGCCTAATTAGGTGTCATGGCAATCACAGTAAGCCTGTGTTAAGCGGCGATGTCAACGTTAGGGATTGACCTCTGGACTTATCTCTCTCCCACGCGCCCGTTTTCTGAGTCACTTGTCCAGACAAGGTCACATCAACATTGAACAGTTAATCACCTGACCATTTTGGGAGACAGGCAGACAGTAGCATCCGAACTGACGACCGCCCTGAACTGAAATCCGATGTATCATTGATCTCATTCCGTCAAGGAGTTAGAATTTTGAGCTTATACAGCTGAAGGAAACGTTATGAAAGGAGTCCAAACGATTGGTTTCATATTTTACCAGTGAGAAACTAGTACAAACTAGAGAATCCTTGCAGATTTATCTCACGAAATGTTTGCGCAACTCGTGATAAATTCTGAAAATTACACATTGGGCATCATCAATTTTGACCAGTATTGCGG
Organism: Paragonimus westermani; assembly: GCA_008508345.1. Classification (NCBI taxonomy): domain Eukaryota; kingdom Metazoa; phylum Platyhelminthes; class Trematoda; order Plagiorchiida; family Troglotrematidae; genus Paragonimus; species Paragonimus westermani. The sequence continues at coordinate 119,865 of QNGE01001804.1, read as the reverse complement.
TTTAGAAAATGGAAGAATTTAGGGATTTCTGTGTAAGAGGCGTTTTCTGTGTGTGAGCGCCTACAAGAGGGGTCACTGGACAGTTAATGCTGAGAGGCATATATTTATCTCTCGAGTTCCATGAAACATGAGTACTCAGACCGTTAGGTTCTTGTGCAGTTATACTCAGCTTATCGTCGAAGAGGCAGTGTGTGATACACACCGAGTCCGTAAGCTGTAAACCCACTGGATCACATGGGTTCCGTCGGTGGGTGGGTCCAATCAGTTACTCTTACGTGTGAGGCAGTAGCCGGATGAGACGCATTTGCTGGGGTGCCTGCAACGATGTGTAACTTAGATGATCATCTAGCTTCCAGGCTAAAGTCAATCGGTCGATGGTGTATTGATCAATCTGTGGACACACTTGGATTCTGTGTCACATATAACTCTCATTTTAACGCACTAATATGCTTTGGTCAGTGCGGTCCAAGACTGGATGATACACTTTTCCGAGCTGCCGATTGATCCCCCTCCAGGGAAAATCGAGAGAAGGACATTTGACTGTGTACCTGGGTACTCGAGCTCTCATTGTTATTTGATAACAACTCCCAGAGATTATCCTACCTACTGGTACACATTAAAGTCTGTTTTGTTCATATGTCGTAATATTATTGTCAGTATTGAGGTGAACACTACTTGTTTACTTGGAATGGAGTGCCTATTTTGGGGCACTTTTTGACAATCGTAGTATAGTGTGGATTTAAATGCATAACCGATTTTTTGTGCACTAACCGCATTTTCACTGCTGAAAACTCTACTGTATAATCCTGCCTTGTGAGTTCGTTCGAATAGAGCAAGCATATTTCCACTTCGATACTTTATTGCTCATATATAAGTTTCAAGCAGGTTTATTGAAACGTAATAAATTATCGGAAGTTTGTCTCGTATTCCAAATCGCACTTGTGGACAGTCAGTCAGCTATTCCAAGTTCCGCATAACAAAAACCCGTATGTTTCAAAACCTGTTGAACATTCGGTACATAACCAAATAAATACATTACAGCATAATTAAAACACCACAGTAGCTGTTCTACCTATTCAGTAACTTTGACAGAACAGTTAGAAGCCAGGATATGGTAGATTGGGTACAAGGTGACAAGGACCGGTTCATTTTAATTGCGTAGAAAATATTTCCGCAAAACTGAGCTCCAGTCAAAATGTATGGCCGACATGACACTTGTAATTGGTTTGCACAATATATTTAGTGCAGTTTGCTACCCTTAAAAAAACGGTCTAGAATGGAACGGTCACTTCAACCTTAGCAGATCTCACGAACGGTTTTTGCTACGATTTAATATAGTTGTGAACGTTTTGGTCGAATCTACACTGTGCCTTTTAGCTGCGATGTACCAGCCCATCGACGATGCTGAGGCGCAGCACTAAGCCCCTGAACTCGTTTTAAAAATGTAGATTACTTGATCGTGACACAGTTTGCTGTAGCCATGATCGATCACACAGCAAAACCCTTTGAACCAGTTCCTCCCTGTTTAGAGCACAATTAATTTTCAGCTTTTCGTATCTAACTTCCGGCGCAGATGTGCAAAAATTGTGTCATACACAGTTATTTGACCGATTGATTTCGGTCTTGTTTATGTTTTTGGGCCTAAGTGATAAACAACCCCAATTTAAAATGACTAATGCTTTTCGGAATGGCCGTTCATCTGCTTGTCTCAAACGCCTACGCGAATCGTTGAGCGTTTTCATGAACTTCAATAAGCCCTAGTTGAACCATAACCATCACAGTGGTTTGGAATTCATATTTGCCTTTAACTAAGCTCAGCAGGATCTTTCCGTTGCTCAAGTGCACGCATACCGCGCCACCTAACGAATGTCGGACGAAACTTTGTGTCGAAAGGTTACGAATGATGATCCAGGAACCATCACGGTTGCAACAGATGTTCATGACTAAGAAAGTACACATTTATTGTGTTGTTTCGCATCATGTCCACCTTCCAACGATCTTGTGGTTTGAATCAAACGTTCTTCAATGAAGTTGATTGCAGGAAACCTGCCTATTTCATAACCGGAATTAATGGCATGAATAGCCGGTCGGTTTGGCTAGAGATTTCCAAGCCAAGTGTGTCGGTTTTGTGGACGAGGGCACAGTTCTTGCGTGTACATTTCTGTTTTTGTCTTGATTAAGAGATAAAATGTGTTAGATGGTTTACAAAAAGTGACACAAATGATTTAAAAAAATCAGCTAAAACCACTGGCGCGTAATCATGTCACCAACAGACACAAATACTTACCGAGGCAATATTTCGTTAGGTACGTAAGTTTACCAACTCATAGGTTTGTGCTAAGGGGTTGACCAGGAAACTTGAGGGGTGAATGTTACAAATGTATCAGCTGAGTGTAAGTTTTGGACCCCCTAGCCGATTCAGCTACTACCACCGAGTCTGGCAGTGTCGCAATACTGACAGACCTTAATTGTGAAGAATCTTTGTATAGAATCTATCCTACCGATTTCGTACTCTAGTTTCTGGGATTCACCCTTGGTTAGCGATGGGAAGTCTGTTGCTTGATGTCCTGTTGATTTTATAGCTGAGAACTATATCTGCTATAATGTGTATGTAATGCCATGAGAATTAATCTCTTCATCAACCCATTTTAGCTGCAACGCCGTTCGCTCGGTTGTTTGCTCTGACTGCCACTAATCCTCAGCTTGCAATGACTTCTCACTAACTGTTGCGTTAATCAACTGCGCTCCTCCTTGCGGATAACAGTAGATGTGTTTCACAAAGCTGAAAGCACAAAGTGTATGTGTTGACTTGGCCGTGTTGATCATGTAGGACCCATGCCTCCTGTTTACACGCAATTCTCTCGTTTGATTTCTGAATGAGAATCCTGAGGATCACAGCACCGATATGCGCGACAAATTGTGCAACAAAATCCCCCTATATAAACGAGGGTATTAGGAAATAGCTTAAAGGTAATATCTGGAGGCGCTATTTTGTATCGTGATCTCAGACATATCCAACTAGCAGTGGCTCCATCTGAGGGCCCATCGCTAAGTTATTTGTTCTTCATTGTGATTAGTTTTAGAAAAGTAATCTTTTTTATCGGAATATTTGAAAATCAGAGCTATTCGGATCCGTTCAGTACTAGTAGCAGGACACTTTTCAGTGTAAATACCATATGATGTTCATAGCTCATTTCATTCAGTCACGCATGTAAAGGAGTGGAACATCTATGGAATTCACACATCTAATCCTGATACGAATCTTAAACAGTTCAGCAGTCCAATCTCGGTATGGTAACCTACACCATGATGACCTAGCACCTTGCCAATTTGCTTCAAGGTGAGACAGAGAGAGTAAGAAACGGTCAAATTAGCAGACAAAGCTTTTAAACACCCAACCTTTGCAGACCGCCTCAAGCCTCTCTCCATTCAGTCGGATTTATGATATAGGTCCCGATGGCATTGGAATATGCTTCCGCAACGAGTTACCGAGCGGTTAAAAAATACCGTGTTACAATTCAAAGCGGATTGCCGTAACTATTCAGTTGTTTTCCAGTAGTTTAGCTAGATGATCATCGAGAAGAGGGGCTATAATTGGCTATGCAAACCAGCGGAGGTTTAGAATACTTCAAACTGTTAGTTTTAGTCTATTCAGAAACTTAGATCGAACGGCAAACACTGTAGGATGTCACTTCACTTTGTATGTTGTATCATAAACGGGTATTACCAAATTTTAAAAGATGAAATTTACCTTTAGGCGGCAGAATAATCAGAATTTCAAGTTGATATCTTATGATCAAAATCGATCGGAATGGCTACACAGTAAGTGTTATTGCCAGTTTTTTCGAGCATACGTCTTTGGGTTTAGATACGTGATGGCGAAATTTCGGTCGCATTCAAGAGATCTAGTGTCCGTATAAAGTGCGCATCTAGTCTAAACTTTGTGAACGGATACCATAGGAAATTGACCTTGTCTCTTGCTGGTTCGATCACGTTCAATTAGCCGCACTGGAAACGTTCATCCTGGTCAGTCGTCCTGGTTCTTCGCAGTCATTGTAGTCACGTACTGATGACGTCACCTGTTTTGGTGATTGGACGTTTGCAGCCTGAAACCCAAACTCGCGAACAGTTGAGCATGTAAACAATCAACCCGATACACCTAATCCGTTACTGTTTACATCGAACGTGTACTCGAAGTTCGCTTGTCCAACCGACCGACCATGCAGTTAAGTGGGTAACCGTTATGCCTACTTTAAATAACGATGATCAATGATGCGGGCAATTCCCGCAAACCGTGATCTGCGTCGATCCCTGTTAAATCTACTTTGGTAGCCACTTAGTCAAAATTCAAGGAGTAACTAAGTAAGCCCGAAAGGCCAGTGTGAGAAGCGTTGCTTTTTTTAGATTATATGGTATACTCTAAAATAGCAACACACTTTTCACGCTTGCTTTTCAGGCTGTAAGCGTTTGAAGATGCTTTTTAGCCAACTGGATCAAATGTCCTAATTGATGCCGAGTATCCACATCTTCTGCAGGCATGGGTGGATTCCACCAGCTTTCAGAAACCTTCTGTCAGCAGCTTCCATCACATCACGGCCAATCGCGAACAAGTCTACCTTGTGTAAGATGTTGTTGAGAAGTTTTACTCGCTATGGGCGCATCCGCAACTGATCTGGATATACAGAGGAAAGTTGTGAGAAATTTCAACATGTAACTCTCCCTATTTTAACTAATATCAACACGAATAAATCAACACAAAAGATTGCACGCCAGAACTTCACAGACTATTATCTAGGATTTAGCCAGTGGCTAATTTCCGCTCGCCCATGTGTAGAATCTCGATATCCATGTGGCAGCGTTACCGAATGTCAACAACAGGGTTACAGATTCGAATCCCACTCACCGTAGCTGTTCCTGACTGATTTTCGGTAGCCGGACGGGATTCAGACCAAATGTCGTATGGTGCCAAAGGTCTGATGAGTTGAAACCTGTAACCTCCGTTTTTAGTCGTTTTCCTCTTATTGATTCAACACTATTGTTTGTTTGGTTTCGTGTCTTTTGTTTCGGTTGCTTGTCATTAATCAATAGCACACACTAAACTTTTGTCCGAGCCGGCCTCTATGACCATATTACTAGTTTGGTGGCAGTTTCATCGTGGAAAACGTTTTTAGTTTGACTTGTGGTTACACTTTGAATCAATCAGGTTCATCAATTGAGCACTTAAATCTCAACAGATGCTAATGGAATCCAACGCGTTCTATGAAACTCAGAAGCGAATAAATCGCCATTGCAAAAACAAAAAAAGCTTACTTCATTTTAGATGTCCAACCCCAACACTGATTCACACCCTGGTATTTTGGAACCGTATCAGCATGTAGACTCATCAATCTGTCAGAATCGTCATGGTTACCCATCCTTCAAAAAAAGAATACTGTTAGGTCATTAATGTAGAACAAGTCGGTGGTTCGACCGCCTATCCTCCAGTTCGTCTCACCAACACTGCCATGTGTAGCAAATAAAACAGCTGAGCTAAACATGGTATCCTACAAACTCAATTGGCTGCGGCTATTGACACCATGAAGTGAAAACGACTCATGCGACTCCTCTTCTTCAAACTAACATTTCCATATGCTTGAAAATCAATTCAGTTTGCATGGCCTGACGAAGTCTCTGTGAATTGGCTGGTGGAAAATCACTCAGTTATTGTATTTCATGCCATTCCTTTCGCTTTTTCGTGTGCTCATGTGTATTGCATGGATGCTATCTACTGCCCTAGGTTGAACGAGTTAGTTTAGCTAGTGGCTAGTTCTCACTCACAACCCTGAAAATTGCCTGCCCGATACGAAATGTCCAAAAGTTCGTTGTCAAAAGTCGTAAAAGCAGTCCCTGTTCCCCAAGCGAAAAAAATGAAGTTAAATTCATACATTATATTGGATGTATCGGCAAACGTTTCAAAGAGGAGTACATTTTCCTACCAGGCCAAAAAAATATCGAAGCATGTAAGAACTCTTGCTTGACCGATACTCCGACTTCAGCATGTGCTCACGAACCCTTGACTGACAATTCAGGCAACGTGTGTGGTGACTGTTTGACCACGTGATTTACCTGAGATGACCGGTTTGATGCACATAGGAACAAGATGCTGTTACCTGTAGTCCTAGCAACAATATATTCATTCGTGGAATCCCAACGTAATGTTGAGGACACAGCATCAAATTCCAGCCGCATTGAATGAAAGATGACGTCATCAGCCGCCAAAGGACAATTGGTTCAGTAGATGAGAGACTGTGTGACAAACAGTGGAAAGCTACGGACAACGTCACAGGTTTTCTAATTTTGCATATTATCAGACAAGCCAAAAGGCGTGTCAGAATGTTGTTCCATCTGAGTAACTTCGCTGCATACAGTGCTGAAGGGGATATAACGCTATATCATTTAACGGACCACAGCTCCAACCACTAGTGTGGAAAGATCCTGTCAACCTTCACCAATTTTTTCACTCGTAACATCCATAAAATTATTGTGATTAGTGACGAAGACATTGTTAACTGAAACGAGATCATATGGAAACCGTAGTATCGTGTGACAGGATCACACACAATTTTGTACCTGTCCACATCTGTGTATCTTCAACGCCCACGGTTTGGAGTGGGTGAAAAAAACTAATGTGAACAAAAGGACACCAAAGTTAGGTTACCGAATTCATAATTAGTCCTAAATCAAGGTGGATTTGTTGCATCTATTCACAACTTTAAGAGTGTCTCTTGATATGGTAAATCTGATGAAAGTCTTTGGTAAACACTCTCGACACGAAGATAGTTAATGTGCAAACAGATGGCACGAGGTCAGTTTTCTATGAACTTTCATGTGGCAACAGCTTCCACATGGATTTTTTACGTCCTGTCATTTAAATTGCCGAACTGTAGTACGACGATTTAATCATACCGGAACACAAACTTATAGGTAGTCCAGTTTAGATGAACCACAAAGTTCAGAACTGATGGGTTCCAATATTCTTCAACCGAATGTCACAGCGTCTATGGTATGCAAGTTTCCATAATTTCGTAGACAGACCTTTCCCAGTAGCATCTGATTACACTAAAACGTTCATTTCGTTCATACTCCTCAAATGACTCTGTCAGAGAGCACAGGTATCAACGCGAATAATTTTGCGCACACGTTTACCATTCACAAATTTGCGCGCACTTTGATAAAAAACCCAAAACAAACTGTTCATTTTGCTACGGTGAGATGAATCGGTTTCTTATGTCAGACAATCAGAGGGATGTGGGGAACAGTCAACCAGTGGGTTAGGAAAGATCACTAAGTCCACTGGAAGGTCAAGTTCACGAACAGTTGTTTCTAAACGTACAAGACTAGCCTCAGTCAACTGTTTGAGATGACCTCAACAAACTGCAAGAATCTTGAGTTAAAGTGACGTAATGTGATTCTTAACGGTTTGCCAAATGCATCTCAACATATCATACTCAGTTCAATAAGAGGCTGGCCAACATAAAGACCTTCTGGACTTCTTCAACACGCGACAATCAAACGACACAGTGAAAAGATTTATTTACTAGAAAACTGGTCAGTATCTGAACTTTAGTAGTTTCATTCCGATTCGATAAGACGTATACCACTTCATCATACCAGGAAAGTGTATGCTGCTCAGCCACTTTGCACAATGAACTCCAGCACCGGCATTCAACGCAGCAATTTACTGGTTATCCGAGTGCATTTAATGAGGGTCACTGCAAAGCTGGCCGCATAGCAATAGGAAGTGTAGCTATGCCTAAACAGAACGTCATCTTTCAGGTAGCCAACAAAGTTGAGGGTCTGATCAAATGAATCAGTCGGAGACTTCGATCAGCAGTTGATGAAACATTGTATGTGGTCTGACTCATGATATTTTATTTAACCAGCCACATACCAATTCACCTGTTGAGGGTGTTGCTTCCTCTGTACCTAGCAGTTTTAATGTGAATAGCAGGCCACTCACCTGGGTAAAATGGAACGGCAGGTATACAGCCGAGTAGGTGGGTCTGTTCTAACTTGGGTTGATAGTGAAATGAATCAGGCCATGGTGACTAGGGTTGAACAACCAGTGCCATGCAAGTAGCCTGTACGTTTAATCGCACGTCGGTACTAATCTCTAAACTCCGGGTGATCCCGGTGAACGTTTTCTATGTTGTTTAAGGAACCAAAACTTGCTGGCTGCTTCCGTTTACCGAGTCTATCATACTAAATTGGTCGTCTATCCGAAAGTGCCGTATTGCATCCCATTTTCACTAACCTACTTTGAAACTGCTGTACGTAGTGCAGTAGTGTATATCCAATGAGACGAAGCGAATTTCCGAGTGAGCTGTTTGTGACTGCTGTCGTCAACTTCTTTTCTGGAAGCAGCTTTCCATTTGTCATGTATGGTGGTATGCAAACTACTCGTCTTGGCTACCGTTATTCCTTTATCTCATGCTTAGACTTTCTTGAATGTCTTTGTTAGAAGCTCCAGCTTTGTGGTTAAAGTAACGCTGGAATAGTCCATGTTTGCTGCCACGTGTTTACCTCCAGATGTCTCCATCCTTTCCGTGGTCAGTGACTGGTTGCGGCTGAATGTACTTTTAATGTATCCAGGGTCACTGAGTTTAGATCAAGGTGACTTAAGCGTTTCAGTTTGTTTATCGACCACGGGCGACTAGCCGGTACTTCATCAATATGTACAGTTTTGATGAGGGCTCGTGGCCGACAAGGTGTGAAGTACTTCCAAGTCATTAGAATCAATCATTGATAGTCCATTCCGTGTACTCAGAAAACTAACCATCAGCTCACACTTGACCTTGCTTCAACTTGACCTTTAGATTCTCCATCCACAAATTCCACTTGTTTTACTTCTCATTTTAGTCTTAAAACGACAAACTAGCGAACAAGACTGGCTTTCCATGCTTGATCATCAGACTAATTACAGCGCGCCAAGTAGGAAAGCAGCAACCGGGATGAATCAGTAAAACGAGCGATGGAGGTTTTGCACAGCGTATTTGTTATCAATTTCGTACAGCTCCAAGTGGTGGGATTGACTGGTTGTTGGCCAGAAGGATTAAGTGTCCCAGTGAACTTCCTCTGAGCGCAGAAAACAAGGTTGTGCAGTGGGATACTAATGACCCCGGCAATGGTCAACATTCGGAACCCCATCGTTTTTGGTCGATTGCTTTGGTGCTCGGCAGACAGTCTGAAAGGCATCTTTCTCACTGAAAGAATGATCAAAGTCGCTCACACGAGCTGTAGTTAATGTGTTTATGTTGACTTTACTTTTACGGATGATTGTGAAATGAATCCAGTGCCTCCTATCCATTGCCATCCCACTCTCTCACAAACACATTTCAGTGTTTCGTACACTGAATATGTAATGATCAGTTGCTTAGCGGTTAAAGACTTCTACTGGGTGCGTTCCATGGTATAAATCACCAATCGTTTGACTCAGTTAAACATGGACCCAGTGTTGGATAGAAGAGCTTGTGTGTGAGAAGTAGTTCACCCCTGTGCGCTTTCTCGGGCAACCATTTACATCAACTAATGGCACAACGTTAGTCTTTGTTGTTGTTATTGTTGTTGAATTCTTTTTCTAATCATGAAGATGGTTTGGGTAGCTTGGATTACAGGTGGTTGAACACAAGAAATCACCATTATACCAACGCCAGTTGTTTATTCATTTGCGATGGGTTTGTCGCCATCCGCTTTACTCACCAACTCGACCTCTGTTTAAAATTCAGTCCGCCTTTCAACGTGTACCGAACTGTCCACATGAGGTAACGCAAACGGATGCTTTCGAACACAATGAAATTCCACCCATGTATTGAGTTTTGCATCAAAGTTCTATGTATCGTGTCCAACAAAGCTGCACTCCGCCAAACGAGAGATCAATGATGTTTACAAGTGTTTTGTTTTTTATTTTCATATTATTTTTGGGTACACGTGCTGTCTCAGTTCTGCGTTTTCAAAACAGTTTTGTCTGTGTAATCGAACTAAGGCAGAATTTTAGCACTTCGTTTTGCAAAAGGTTGACAGGTGATCATCGAACCTGTCCGTCTATCGACTCCATTTGGTAAATTCCAGGCATCCTCTGTGCTCAATTGGTTTATCGTTGTTGTCTGACCAACATGGCTTTGTGAAATACTGAGGAATTCGGCGTCGCGTCATCCAACATTAGCACAGACAAAATGGTTGGTCAGTATGACGATCCGTTAACTTGATATGTCGGGCAATCTAAGATTCTTGCTCCCTTAAAGTTACAAGGTGCACCAAATTACTAGAACAAGTGCTACCGAAAATAAGAGGGTAAAACTGAAGCGCCTTGTCCGCCGGTTAGGCATGCAACTTTGACTATGCGCTGTTTCTGTTCATTTCGTTCGGTTTGCACTGAAATAGTTAGGTTCATGGGATGGTGATGACAGTAGCATTGTATATTGAACACATGACTGACGACAACTTGAAGTGAACCACAACTGCCATAACCGAGCATTGTTGTGCACTATTCATTCGGGAATTGTTGTGAACAGGGATTATAACTAATACCATATTTTTACTGGTTTCAATTATACGGTGCCATTTACGTTCGGTCAAAGTAAGCCGCACGAAACGAGCAGATGGTTGTCTGTTCTTGTCTACTCTACAACAAAAACATTTGGGGAGCTTTTACTCATCTGTGGTTAAACAGATACTAACAATCATTAGCATCATTGTACCTTCGCCGATTGGAGAAAAATTCCAGTGCTCATGTACACCTGTCTGACATCTAGACAGTAATAAAAAGCGGCGTAGAATGAAGGAAGTGTAAACACATTAACAAAACAGGAATTTGTTTTAGAGATGATGAACATGAATAGAAAGAGGGCAAAAATCAGTCTGAAAGAGAAGCGTGTTACGAACACGACAATCAGGTCGAAGACAACCGTACTTCGGCAAGTGATGATTCCTTAGGTTTGGCCTTAGTGGTCCCAAACCAGTTCAATACTGTCCTTATGATCATGTTGACTGGCGATTCGTGCTAGCCACACAAATGTGTGTATCATGTCTTCACTTAAATTCGTCCAGTGTGGCGTGTCCTGCTATGGCTTTCTGTTTGAGCCAACTAAACGGAGAATCAGAGATTGCTTGTGTCGTATTGAATCATACTGGACTTTTTATCACGAGTAGATGTTGAGATGGATCCATTCCTCCATATATATATATATATATATATATATATATATATATATATTCGTGCAAATCACTGCTGAAACGAAACTGAACATTGGTCTCACAAACTAACCATAATTTCTATACATTTCTAAACCAGAAGATCGGTGTTTAATTGATTATCTTAAGTGTAATTACAAAAATAGTTTACCGTTTCTCTGAGTGTTACATTTCTGGGCAATAATGTGACATGTGGTCAAGGCTGTTAGTATCTTCTAAAGTTGGGCGAGTCGCCAAACTTACCGAACCTAACTATACGGTTCACTCTGAAATGAATTAGTCTTCCTCTGACTGTGTCGACTACGATCTAACGTGTACACTGATGTGGCATTTTATACCGAACATTAGATAACAGTAAAGATGGGGTGTGTGTGCATCATTCGAGGAGTCTTTCCTAAAAAAACATCATAAAACCATTTTTTCAGGTTCATGTAGGATTGAAGTGACATAATTCTTATATCTGTTTTGTGAGAAAGATTTTTCTATGTTTGTCTGTTCTATGCTGTTTCATGTGTAACTCAGCACTAATGTGTGGAGGCTGAGGTAACAAGAATGGGGCTTTAAAGTACTAGACAGTAGTACCGAGTCCTCAGAATCTTTATAGGGTAGTGCAGAACCTCACTACAGATTGTTGCTAATCCCAAGTTCCATTGGTTTTCAGTAATGTAATGTGAATCTTTTTAAAAGTCCGTATACTCTGACTGTTCATTTTACAGACGCTTGCAACAGTAAAGAGTGCAAATATTACGCCATCTGCCAACGGAACCTGGATGGAGAGCCACAATGCATCTGCCCCACCGGTTGTCCAGCTGTGGGAGTAAGTGGACGCGGTTGTTGAATACCTCCTGATACTAACTCCATGGTCCATTTCTACTAAACAGTTTTTAGTCAATAACTTCCATGTTTTCTGATTATACATTATTGCCCTGAATACTGTAGTTCTTTGAACTGACCATTCAGTTGTTGGTCGCTACCTCGTTGACATTATTAATGAGCGAAATCCCCGTTCTTAGATAGCGGCATTTTACTGCAGATATCGATCGGTAGATACTTCAGCAAATATAAGTTTGTAATTATAAGGTGTTGGTTATTAGTGTGAGCTGACCAATCGCAAACTTGTTCAATTCGATAAAGATCTGGTAACGTTCGAACTTGACGTCCGACGACTCGTAATAGTCTTTGATGTCTGCGCTATGTCGTTAGCACTAATATCATTTGTAGGCACTTGGTAGGCTCCATAAATTCTTTCAACTACAGTTCAGATCTAACCTGGAAAGGCACTAAGTAGAGAGATCTCTGGCGATTTCTTAAATACTTTGGTTTTAACCTTTTTTGCATAAGTTGATCGCCCACCTCTGTGGTGATTGTATGATATCTGCACCAAATTTAGTACGAATGAAGTATGAATGAAGTGATCACTTATACCACTCTTGAGGAAGGCTACCGGAGATGACTGAAACGTAGAATATTACAACTTGGTCCTAACGTTGCGTTATTCCCAATCTATTTATCTGCGGTGGTTCTTCTTTGGTCAGGGCAACACTGCATCCAATTTCCCATTGTTTCGAGAAATTTATGAAGGTTTGTCAGCTTTAAGTATTCATTTACCTACTCGATAAGTGCCAATACCAGGTAAGGTGTTGTTGTCAAGCTATATGAGTGAGTGATAGTGTAGGCGCTTAGTGGAACAACAGCACCCAGCTTAGATACTAAAAGTGTGTGCTCAACGTTCATATCGTTGGCACTTGGGAGGCCATAATATATTTGGTTTTTGTGATTGTTGAGTGACGTCCTGGAACTACAGCAGGCTGCTACCTAATTGTTTGTCGGACAGTAATCACACTATAAGGTGCCACTGGGTTGACCTATGATGCTTCGAATAACCAAATAGCTTTCGGTGTACTGGTGTCAAATTAGTAAAACTATCAACCCAAAGAACATTTGTGTCATTAAGTCTACGATTTCTCGGAGGTTGCGAAAGCCTCAAAAGGCTAATTTATGACTTGCCTCCTGGCAAAGTTAATATTTTAGGCAACACACACAGCTATCATATCGTTTTCAGGTTCAAAAGGTGTATGAAATACCGTCCATGTCACTCGAACGATTAGGGGGGATATAAGTGTGACCATTTTTTCCTCGCGAAAAAAATGAATAAGCCAGGCTTGTGACCCTTAACACAGTAAGGAAGTATGAGACGTCAGACACCTGTTTCGGTGCTTATCTGCAACTGCTATCTCTGGCTGACTCCAATTCGCCTAGGCTTTTTACCATCTTCCGATCGGTTTAACTGTGTTTGGCTGAGTCAAAACTAGGAAGGCGTCATTATGTTTTCATATCCATTTTGATCTAGATTGCATAAAATTTGTAAATTTATAAAACGATCGTTACTTTTGAAGTAATAGGCAAGAACACTGTTTGTGAGTTTCCCGTCCATTTTGTAATTTCAGGTGGACCAGACTGTTTGCGGTACCGACGGTCAGAATTACGAGAGTGAATGCCATCTCAAAGTTCGATCGTGTGCAGAACAGCGCGACCTATATGTGGCACATCAGGGACCTTGTAGTACGTGTGTTTCTGTTGCAATCAACTACTTGGTTATGAACAAACGAACATTTTATCAATGTTGACAACTATTAGTCCAAACGGAAAACACCAGGGCTAATTTTAGAGTACCATCACCGACGAGGCAGTCAAATATAATCTGATAATCGACGAGTTCATAAGGTGAAACTAGATTTAACCGGGTGCACCTTATAAGACGGGTGATAAAAACGGTACGTACCTGCTCTAGTATAACCAAAATAAATGCAATGTACCCTCAATCGATTATACGCACCTGGGAAGTCTTTATCAGGGTAATCGTTTATTCCAATCTGTCTCGTTTCACAGCACTCATGCAACTGAGACAAAAATGGAAGAATCGTTAACGACTTTTTCTTTGCCGAAAAATTTGACTGTTTAAGTTGAGCAATGGGTGAACATCGTTGGACATCTTCGAGCGTATCCGTCAACTTTTTCTGGTAGGCATTGCTCTGGTGATTGAGACAAGGAATCTGTTAAACACTACACATTCCTGACGAGAAGTCGACGATTTGGTTAAGTCCCAGTTATGCATGATCACAGACTGCATTCAGCCAGCCTCACCAACCAGTCTGTTTCGAAAGCAAGTAGTGGACTCACGTCTCACTCTTGTTAGAGCTGGTCAGCAATGCAGAGCGATAATTCTGATCAAGTTTTGCGAGGCAACCCTGTCGCGCACCGCCTCACTTAGTCACGACCGAATTATCATATGTGAACGTCTAACCACTTTCGCTTGTGAGTAATGGTCAGGTTGCCCAATTTCCCTGGAAGGAGAGACACTTATTACCTCTCGAATTCGACTAGCAACTCGGTGATTGACACTTCACAATCCGGTTGAAATCTTCGACAAATCTCCTTGTTCACGATATGCACCATTGTCGAACCCTAGCAAGAGAGAACCGCGAGTCCAGGGCTTTTCCTCTAAAGAGATTGATCACAACGTTCACCTAAATAAGAAAGCTGCAGGTAACTTTGTTTTTATTGAGCTTCAACGTTTGCGTCCTCTAATCTCAGATGTATCAGCTTTGATGATAGTTTACTTCCTAATCGGTGACCACTTTCTCCCAACTATTGCATTAAGACAACAATCGGTTGAGTTAACATTCATTGTTTTGAAAAGTGGCGCCTTACTCGAGTATTTTAACAGATTACCAATCATTCATCGTTTAGTCTACACTGCTTTTGCACCGTACACATCTTTGTTGAGGTACAAAAATTCCAATAGATTCACCATTCTTTTCTAGTTAGGCAGAGAGAGAGATTGAAATAACATTGTGAGTCACAGATTACAAAACCATTCACTGTTACCCTCACTTCCAATCCCCTCTCTAACTCTGTCATTGGACAGTTTATGTTTGTGACTTTACTAACTATGCAGCGCAAGATTCTACGCTAGCCTGTTTCAATCTGTCGAGAGTGTACCTGACGTGATATCCCATTTAACCTTAGCCCTGGTCATCCTATAGAATTCAGTCGTCATTCCCGATCTGCGGTTTCTTCGACAACCGACTGCAACGTCTGCGGGTGTGTCTGTACCGACGACTCGTTGGACGCTCTCACGAACTAACAAGGTGACCTCTACCCGGAAATGAGTAATAAGCCTTGGACAAAGGTTGACTTCACACCGTCCCCCCCGGTTGAGTGCTTTTAGGCCGTGTAATCTGAGAAGGACAATTCTGGTTGACCATGAGTACTCTATTCCTGACCTTAACATGAGTCGTTCTTAATCAAGGTTAGACTAATGTTTCATTACCCGCAGGCGTGCATACAGGTTGTATTCCACCCAATTGTATACAGGGGTTAGGCCGCCTTTGAAACGTATGACACATACCCCATCCACCTCTTGTATTTTCAAGCAAACCCGTTAGGAACTACCCCGTTAACAGCTCGTTTCGGGTGTCACCAGATTGCCGTAGCAGCAAGTCCGTAAGCAAATGCATAGTAGCATTAATCACAAGTAGCAGAGTATCTACGATTGCTTATTGAACGAGGTTTCATGGACGCCGTTTACTTTAAATACAGTGAAAGCACAGAACATAGTCTTAAATTTAACGACCGTTGAAACTGCATACATCAAACCTTTTGCTAAGAACGAATTTTCACCCTGTTGACTTGCCAAGCTCCTGAAACTGGTTTTTTATTTCTCTTTACTGCACACTTGACCACTTTTTGAAAATACAGCACTGTTTATGGGACCTCTTTTTCTATAGATTAGGTCCTACACGGGGCAGTTATATCAGTACGTAGCTGGTAGCGGCAAAAACCACTTGATAAATATCAGTTTATTTGTGAACATTCGAAAGTCAGACTTAGTCTACCGATAAGTAAACAGGTTGAACGAGTCGAATGGCATACTGCATTCTCAGTTAGACTTAGGCGTATGAACTATTGCATACTAACTTTGATTACATAATAATCTCGAGAAAATAGGTAATACATAAATCACTATTCACCAATTATGCGCCTCCAATTGAACAGCTGACCCTGAGAGCCATTTTCACTTTCGAGTGAGTACTGCTGGATTATAGGGGGTTAGGATGCTGTAATTTAATACAGCTCACCAACGCTCAATAGTATACTTTACACCTATAACTCATTAAGTACTTTATCAAACGTCACTCTTGTCATCTGAACGGTAATACACAATTAACAGTATGGTTCACGGTTCCACTCGAAGTCTCCTGTGATTCTCATGGTTCTTCCCTAAAATACCACAGTTTATATTTATTTACTGGTATTAGTACACATCGAATGCACTGAAAAATGGCGAACGTTGGACAGTGAAAGCGGAAAGCTTCAAAAAAATCTTGACAGTTTCCTTCTGATTCTTGTTTATCCTCTTTAGACTTAACTGATACACATCGGACATCCGTCATATACTGGCTACTTTGTACGCAGCGAGAGTTGGGTACTACCGTCCCCAGAGTGGACCTAAGGATGACAGCTTCAGTAGACCTCATACTGTCTGCCCGAGGTTCCTTGATGTTGACTCAATTGCTTGAAACGTATTAGTTAGGCAGCTCCATCATAAAGGACATCCTAGAGAATGTTAGCCATATCATTGCAAAAAGTATAACGTTGGAATACAGAGTGTTTTAACGCTCCACTCATTTTCCTACTTGGAAGGATTCTTCACTTGACTTACTTTCTCATGAATTGTCAGTAGGTCGAAAACGGTCTTATGTTGACCTGCAGAAGAGTATACCAGTCTCTCGTTCAGTTTCCTAAAGCTGCAACATCAAGTGAGTTATGTGAAATGCAAATATGGTCTATTCAGTTCGAAACACTCTGATGAACTTGCCATGACGTGGTCATTATTAGGTAAACCTAAACGAGAACTTATGATACTTCTTCGAGTCTTTAAACAAGGTGATCATGTGGAAGACACTAAAGCGGATCGCAAGTTCTGATGCAAAAGTCAGCAAGTCACAGACTGTTGTTTGGATATGTTTGTCTCATGCTTGAGCGCTTTACCGTACATTTCTTACTAGCTCTGTAGCAAACATTTTTGCACATACTTATCCTCCTTTGCTGTGGGCTGTTTTAATGTAATCAAACATAGAATCAGACGCATACGATAATCAAAAACTTTAGCCGACCTGTTCAGTTCAAATCATTCCCTCTAAAGACCGATCGCTAGTCCCCAGCCCTGCTTCGGTTAGGGTGTATTCATCGTGCACATCTTCATCCATATTGAAACTTGAATGACCCACTTGAATGACCCACTGAGAAGTAAGACTGATATATGGTGTGTAATCTTCTATCAAAACCTAATATAAATGAATACACATATTTCCACTGACTTGGTTTATTTCTTCAGTTCTGTTTTATTAGACGTCACCGCTTATCCATCAGTCTATCCATATACCTCTCCTACACTCATACGCTTGGAGGTGGTTGTAATGAATTGTGCGACCCTTGGTCTTATTCAAATGTTGCCCTTAACACACGAAGTTACGCGTCTCCTCCCGTAATTAGATTTGAAACTGCCAAGTTTTAAACGACGCACACGATTTGCATATTGTCCATACGCATGAAAAGAACATGTCAAAAAATTTGTTGACATACATGACGGTCATGTGGCCGAATCTTTAATCGCTAAGCCTAAACACATCTGTCGATGGCTTTTCCATCTGACGACGAATAATGATGAGATTGCCCAGTGCTATGCGCATGATTTGAAAAATGGGTGTTTTTTTGTTGAGACTGTTTTTGTTGATGACTGCTTGCGCAAAGAGACTGTGCTTCCGCTGTGTCTCGATGGCAGAGAATTTTTGTATAGGACGTCGAGATTTGCGTTTCTTATGAAACATGTAATCACTTGTGTGGTCTGAGGTGGCTGTCTTTTAACTGTAGTACCAACTTACAGAACACCTATATAAGCACTATCAGTGCACACTAGAGGACTTCAAAATTGACTATGTTACATCAGTGTAATTGTAGTGCACCGAACCGAAAGAAATTACTTGTAAAATACCCGTACCCAGTTTGGTACGAATGAAATCAGACAGTTTGAGCGTCGTGTCTAACATGTTATCGATAGATGGATTGGGGATAACACGACGTTACGAGTCAGTTGTAACACATTACGTTTTAACCACCTTGAGTGGCCTTCCTCAAGAGTGCTGTAATCGAAATCAATACCCCTGAGGAAGGCCACCCGAGGTGGTTGAAACGTGGTGTATTACGACCCACTCGTAACGTTACTGTTCCCAATCCATTTATTGAACCAAATTGCTTTCGTTTGTCACGAGTTTGTTTTCTTGCAAGCTGTCCAACTCTTGAAGTTGGATGGTCAAATTAGGATGCTAAAGACAGTTAGAAATTAGATTTCATCTTCTCAACACTTGTACCGTCTGAACTAAAGCTTTATCTCACGGTTTGGTGGCAATGAGACGTCAGCATGAACGAATGATGTATTGTTGTTTGTTGCGATGACGATGATGAAGTTGACGTTCGTGAGGTTCGTTATGATGTTGATGTTGCCGATGATGTTGGTGGTGCTGGCCTGACCATTCTCATCCACGGTCAGCCTTATGACACTCATCGTTCTTTAGCTTCGACCCATCTCAGTTCCACGGGACAGGATTCCTTCAGAGTGTGAGCTTTGGGAGGAATTTCGGAAATTAAATAAAACAATTGTAGCCCCGTGGATTTTGGACTGAGCTTTAAGCTGAAAAATTCTCTAGTTCACTTTAAAATAATCTCAATTATGCATCAATGAATGTGTGGTTGTATCCAATAAATGTATCTAGGCTAAAAATGAAATTTTTACGATCGCGTTACTACTCAATACCAACCACGTAAGTGCTCTTCACTGGTAGTTTTTCATTTAAACGACACGAATTGTTTATCGCCCAGCTTATAATTACAGGGTTTGCAATCCCAGAGAGTATTACTGCCTGAAATTAGCATAATTAACGGTTTAATTATTCTCCAACCTGACTGATATTTGCAGATTTCAAAATTTTTTCTCAGTTCCCCGTCCGTTGACTTGCTTATAATGCGGCAGCAGAAATGCTTGCTTTTGAGGAAGCATCACGGTGCAGTAACTTCAAACACCTATGTGGTTGGGTTCGCTGAGATTCAGTCACTTGGAGAGCGAATTTAGAAACTTATTCATGTTTCTTTCAATCAATCGTACTGGGCAAACAGTTGCAACAGTCACCCATCATCATCAGAGAGATTTGACGCCAGCTTAAAATTGTCACTCACACGAGACCAAGACAAACCAGAACTACCGACTTGGGCGTTCACATCTCCCGCCAGAACGACTATTTCAAAGCTGTACGTCAATTTATGAGTAGTTAGATTCAAATAACAAACGCCCTTGAAAGAGATGTCACCGAATTCAGTTGGAAGGTAAGCAAACACAATAAAAACTTTAACCGAAAATTTGGACTCCTGCCAAGCGGACGGCATAAAGTCTACGGTTAACAGACGTCCAACCTATCATTGCGGCTGCGGTCTTCGCACTGAGGACCATACTGAATCCAGCCTGATCGGTAACGGCGGCCGTAGAGTCGCCAGAAATGTGCAATCACCGACGAACAGACAGTGCGAATGCTGTCAGTTTCATACGCTGATTACTGTTCTGGATTCTAGTCTCTGAAATAGACCAAGCTTAAAGATTTAAAGAATTTGACGACCTAAAGCGACATGTTGGTCTACCTGTTTTAGAGTGCGAAGGTTGAAGGCACCTATACTAACCCATACTTTAGATCTTAACACGAGTTGACAAAGGCTGGATGTCGTATGGTGAGAGATGCGTATTACCTGGATAGTTTGACCGTAGGTGACTGCATTTTGTGGGAGTTGTGAGTAGTTACCAGAAATGGGAATCAGGAGCGGTTTGGGAGTTAAATTGAATGGGGCAGAGAGGAGGAGCGCTCAGTACTAATCTGTTTTGCCTATCCATCCAGCTGTAGACAACAGGTTGGACAACCCAGTTTACACCGCTAGATAGCTGACGCAATATGAAAATGGTAGTATTGTGGATATTGTTGAGTATTCTTAAACTTCAGTGTTAAACTCAGACTCACAGACTCACTCTATAT
Organism: Paragonimus westermani; assembly: GCA_008508345.1. NCBI lineage: Eukaryota > Metazoa > Platyhelminthes > Trematoda > Plagiorchiida > Troglotrematidae > Paragonimus > Paragonimus westermani. The sequence goes on along the minus strand of QNGE01001804.1, from coordinate 99,499 downwards.
ACGACTAGCGCGTATGATGCATCCATGTGACAGATGATCTGTTTCTGGATACGCTATCAGGTTTGGTCCAGAATCATATTCTGACCTTATTGATTGGATTAATTACGGTGCTGTCGGCCTAGTTTAGTATGGATCATAACACGCATGGAGTGGACTCTACCTTGAAAGACCGCTGACAAAACCAGTCAAAAGTGGCCTTCTCTGGAGATGTTTTTCCTTGAGAGAAGGGCAACAGAACTCTGCATCGAAAGCGTAGAAAACATTAGCAGGGGAAATATTTGTACGACTTACTGTATTAGTTACACTGCTTGTCGCTGGTGCGAAATACAGTTTCTCTACTAACCGGATTTCCTGCTAGATTAGTGTACGTGTAATTCTGATATGACAACCTTACAAGCAGCGTAAAACAATCAGATCTGCCGCCTCACTTAGTTTGGACTTCAAATTCCACTGGATGAAATTGTAGTGGCAAACATCGCGGTTCCTGTAGTGAGGGTTCTAACCAAATTATGTTGATCATGTGTGGCGTGGTCTCTCTAAGGCCCTGAATTACTGCAGAAGTTCCACAGGGCGGGAGGAGTGGTCCTCCTCTTTGGGATTACAATGTGTGTGCGTGTATCGATAGTTCATTCACATAAACATATATATGTGTACACATATTCACAGAGTCAAGGCTGCAAACATGTTTTCGGTCATTCTCATCAGGCATGTACAATTACAAGGGATTCATTGGACTTATATTTAAAACAGGAGTATGGTCACACTCAATGGTAATAGTCATGGCAAATGTGGATGGCTGTTTACCCGGGTGAGGGTGGGTTTGCGCGTGTGTGCTATGATTACACGAATCATGTGATCAGCGTGTGATAACGTGTTAATTGGGTCGCTGGACAACTTAGTTTCGGACGGATTTTGATTACAGCACTGCTGAGGAAGGCCACCCGGGGTAGTTGAAACGTAGAGTATTACAGCTTGCTCATAACGTTGTGTCATTCTCAGTCTGTTTATCAATGAGTTTTGGACGGTTTACACATGGCTGACCACGGGAGCTGTTGGGCCTGTATGAGTTTCTTTTGGGTGTAAAGTTAGGGGTTGTAGAGTTCGATAGCGATCGCCTTTGCCGTCCATAACAGTCTCGCCCTGACAACTCGGGAGTGGATGTGGGACACTGTAAACAATTTTTAACGCTATATCGGACCTGATTTGATGACTCATGTCGATCAGATACGATCCGATAGCACTTGAGATTGGTTTCGTTATACAATTACATAGCCATTTAGCAAGGTGCTCGCGGATCCTGTCTAATGGTCGCTGAGTGGTTTTCCCAACACAATTGGTTTGACAGTAGCATGTAAGAGAGTAAATACAGATTGACGAAGAAAACTTGGGTAAACTATCTTTGGGCTTATTAAGTCTAAGTTCGATGAATCCCCTGTAATCTTATATGCCTGATGAGAGCGACAGGAAACAGCTGTTTGCAACCTTGACTTCAGGTATATACATATATATATATATAATTAAGTGTAAAAGACAAACACCGAGCGTTGGGTATTTATTGTGACGTTTTAAATCCACACTAGGACCAGTTATTAGACAAAATGGTGTTGGAAAATATTACATGTCGTTTATCGGCTCGTTTGTATGTATGTCGCTCGTCTTCGCAGTGTTTGTGTGACCAATGGGGTGCGGCGAGTGTCGAGGTCGTTGTGTCTTGAGAAAGAACGCGTAGCAAACAAGCATTGAAAACAAGCTTGTTTGCTAGTCGTTGTATCTGTTGAAAGCATTATGGGAGGAAATATATTCAAGGACTAGTCGTTCCTGCTTCCTTTTTGCTAACCCAATCATCTTGGTGTTCGCCAATTTGATCTCGTAACCTGTGGTTACGCAGTGTCGCCGAAGGTGACTTGTGGTCTGTTCCTTCTTAGTACCAATTGCCTTTCCTATAAACGTGTCTTCAGCTGTTTACCAGTTTCGCCTACGTACGCTTAGTCGCAGCCGTGACGGGTATAAACCCGGTTTTTCATGCACTTCGACTGGATTTTTGATTTTGTGAAGTTTATTTCGGAGGCTGCTTCTCGGCCAGTGAGCGAACTGGACCTCATATCTTTCCATAATGTGGGCAGTTGTCTCCTAGATTCCGCTTACATAAGGGAAGGCGATGACCTTGTCTCTCGTGTAGTTGGAAACAACAGTCGGCCGGATCTCGGAACATGCGTTAATGAACGGTCTGGGGTTGGCCGTTTATAATGTGAATAACTTACCTTTTATTTTAGTTCAGATGTACTGAAGTGGGTGGCTACTGGATGAAATGAATTTCGCACACAACTTTTGTGTGTGATCGAACAACTGTTCTTGAACGACAGTTTAAGGTCGGTAGTTGCTGGTTTGCGGTATACTGTCGTCTGCAATAGGAGCGCATCCAGGAGTAGCACTGATACGTTGGTTACCATTTGTTTAATAAATTGACGTTCGGGTAATACTTTGTTAATAGCCTCAAGGAAAGTGTCGATCTTCCCAAGCCTAACGATATCGAACGTATCATCCACGTGTGTCGGCCAGAATGTACTTCTGGAGTACACTTCTTTCAAAGAATTTTGTACCGACTTCAGTAAGCGGTCCTGACAGCCGTGGTCTCATTGAGATTCTTTGTTCTTGCTGATATACTGTATTTTCAAATTGTAAGTAGGTTTCTGTGCAAAGTTGTGCCAAATCTGCGACGTCGGCTATGGGAAGCTTGGTATGTTCGTGCCATTGCGTACCAGCCAGTGCGTTTAACGACAGTTTATACAGGATGCAGATGAACAGCGACCGAGCACTGAGCGATGCCACTGATTCTTTTTGTAATTTCAAGCCACACACATAATGAGCAGTCAGTGTACTTCGAAGTAGCGTTTCAGATGAAATTAGGATAACTTGGGGACTTTTTTTTATATAAATTTTAAGATGTCTGCCATGCTCAAACTCAGTGTGTTCCGATGGACAAGTTCGTAATAAAATTTGTTTGATTTTTCTTCGTTCTAACTTATGTTTAAATTCCCACCTGTTTGCGATGCTTACACGTTGTGAATTACTTACACAACCTGAAAGAACCTCTCATCCCCCCCCCGACAAAACCGTTTGTAGTAAACGACACGGCTTTGAATGTTATTGCAGACTTTTCCGTTCCGCATACCTGCTATTGATATCAGGAGCATGTTTTTTTGAAAGTTAACTCGTTACTACCCTTCTGTTTGTCTGTTTTCGCATGTGTTTTGGTAGATATTTTGAGAACGGACTACAGACTTGATCGATGTAACTGTATGTGAATAGTTGGTGATATATGCATGCGGTTATTGGTTAAGAGTTCACTTCCTCATTTCCAGCTCGAGCGCACAAGAGCAAAAGATACCAAGCATTATTCTGTTTAGATATGTTTTTTCCGGGCACATAGCAGGCATGTAGTTATGTGTGGGAAATAACTGCGCCTCAGCTGCACTTTTCACCTATCCGTCATCATTGATGATTAGTTTCGTTAAATAGCAAAGCACATAAATTATATCACTCACATTTGCTTAGCACCATCACAAGCCAGGAGACCTCTCAACCAGTCTTGTTTGAGAAAATGCAATGAACTTGAGTTTAGCTCTTGTTAGGGCTCGTTGGTGTTGCATACCCCTACCACCGCTGGGAATTTAATTACAAACGTGCTGACCACCACTTCATTGACCTTGCATTAGGCAACACCGACTTATCTCTGAGCACTCAATCACTTTCGCTTGTGAGGACTGATCCGTCTGTCCGATCCTCTCGATAGGAAACGCGGTTGATGTCTATAAACTCGAATCGATACTCCGACGATTAGGATTCGTGTGTCATGCCGTTATCTCCGAATTGATTAAATCTGTCGAGCGATGTTTTAGGGTACCGATGAGTTGTCGGAGGTTTGGTTGATGTGAGTTGAAAATCACAGTTAACTGCAGCTTTCGCGTATAGATAAATTTTCCAACCACCTACTCTCTAATGAACTGAGTTTTGCCGGTGTTGAGGCATTTCATCATCTTGCCCTCATCGGGACTTGATATCCGGTGCAAGCTTCCGAGAGAACACCAAGTTGATCATTGTACCACTAACCTAACATTAAGCATGACAAGACGAACACACCAGAAAGCACAGCTTCCTGTGCTTATGAATAACTCTCAGGTTGCCTGTCGTCTAGACAAGGGGCAGGAATTGCTGGTGGCCTCTAACTAATAACTCTGTCATAAGAACTTATCACACGAGAGTTTAAAGCCTGATCGTGGTAATCCGACCATCCAATTCTTAGTCGCAAGGAGAGTTAACTGAATAGTATATTTGAAAGTGAAACATGCCGTCACGTCTGAGTGGCGTTCAACAAACACGATATATTTTTGTTCCTTCCCATCTTCCTCTCAGGTTTAGTCTACCGAGTGCTAGAAATTCCATTTTTCTATCACTCTCAATCTTAACTCGTTTCCTGACTTTTATTTACCTGTCTATTCAACGTGTTTTTTTGCATTAAACGGACGAAATCGATGAACACTTTCTCACGTAAATCTTGTTATCTCTTTTTCTCATTCCCTTCGAGTTTCACTATGCTTCCATCAACCACTTTGGTTTGTTGCTCACTCAATACAAATGTGCCCATGGGAATGTGAACAAGCTGCAGTAATGTTTCGTTTTGCTGTTTGTTTCTGTATTTTACAAACTAAGCTAAATTGACTTTTCGATTAAATTTTTCTTAAACCGATTTCTCGACTCGAAGATTTCCCAAACCGTAGATCAACTTTTGCGCGAATAGTGCCTATATGAAAACGCTACAACAACACCAATTTCAAGTATTTCCCGAACACACACTGTCCCATTCTTTCAACCACCCATTTGGGAGACATGTTGCGCATTTTAATATTTGCTTGTATGATTTGTCCGACATGCTCTAAATTGAGTTTGCTTGCCGGTTGGTTTGATATTTGCAAGAGAGGCATCGGGAATGCTTTTATCTCTAACGTCCTCTCAACTCTGTTCTCTTTATTTGTTCCAGTATGAGGTGACAGTAAGGTTGAGAGGTGTTTGATTCTCATGCTTTCATCGGACAAGTTGGCAGGTAACAAAACATAAACCAGTTGAGCTAGGTCGGTTGATCGGTGTGTGAAATTTCCGTTGGTCCATCGATGCACCTTAGACTAATCGACAACCGCTCAGTTGTCGGTGTTTGTGCATTACGTCAATTACCGGGTTCAGATTTGCGGTGTTTTCGGATGAGTTGACTTCCATTGTTAGTCGGTAGTAAATTAGGGTCGATGAAGGTTGAATGACGCGCAATTTGAAGGGTAGATGGATCTTCTCTCTTTTTCCCTCCCTCCCTCTCGTTTTCTCTCCTTCCCTTCTCTCACGATGGTCGTTTTGTACGGTGAAAGTATTGTTCGGACTTGACAAAACAAAGAGTAATTGAATGTTGGTGAACGGTTTTGACTCAATTTTTCTCACCATCTGCTTTGTCCTCACCAATAACAGATACTAAACTAAAGTTCTACCCCTTATTTGTGACGTTTATCTATGCTTCTTCTGAACACGCTCCCGTATGACTCAATCTAAACATGTCTCACTAGTTGTTGCTGAATTCACAGATCTTCATATGAAGTCACCAGTCTCAGATCTGAGAATCTGCATTGAAGGGCTGATCCAGATCAAGGGATCACACTGACAAAATGAAAGGAGGAAATAAAACTTTATGCTTGCACTGATGTCGGTACATTATAGCCAGCTTGCAGACGTTCCTACTTAAGTTGAAACGCTGCGGTAGTGCACTGAGTAGTTGATCTGCTGTGTAAACTGGAGAGGAATCAACCGGGATTTTCACTCACGTGTATGACTGTGCCTTCAGTGACAGCGTGATTACTGCCTAAGTTGGCCATTTGATAACTAGCATAACGAGTGCCGTACACACGCCGATTTGCATTTGTTCATCGCATTGTTCTACTCAGACAAATTCATCGAACGCCCTGCTCACGTTTCACTCACGTTTCACTCACTTCCACCCGCAAACAACTCACAATTTAGAAACGTGTCCTGCCGGTTGTCCGTTGGGCTACCAGTGTCGCAACGGCGAATGTGTGTGTCGAGACGCCTGTCCACCGTCTATCGGATTGGTACCCGAAGTGTGCGGCACCGATGGCAAGCTGTATCGGAGCGAATGCGAGTTGAAGCGACAGGCTTGTCTACTGCAGACCGAAGTTCATGTAGACGCGTCCGGCATGAAATGCCAAGGGCAACAGACCGGTGGAAGAACGCATGATTCAGCCTCGTCAGTACAATCGGGTGAGTTGAATATGTTGGTTGAAGTACTTGAGTGAGGAAAAACCCTCCATGATAGAATGAATGGGGGGTTGATCAACCGATCGGTTCCAATGAACTCAGATTAGATGATAAAGCAAAACAACGACATCCCAATAAAATATTCTTAGTTCACACCTGCGCCAGACTAGTTGGATTCGCTGAACCCTGTATGACACACAGTTACAGACAAATCACTGGTTCAATCTGAGCTAAGAAAACTGAACTTGTCAGATGACTGTCATGAGTAGGACACAAAAACACCACATCGGCGAATGAACTGTCGTGACTCTGGAGAATATGTAACTTACAGATAGAGCTTACTGATGAGTAGTCGGGGATTTGGTTTATTTTCAAGTTGACCATCACTCACATTTGATCGCATCCGCCGCATTCAGATAGACTTTCTAGCCAGCCTCTTCCGAAACTCGAGTCTAGTGCTTCTTTTCGAAAGAGGCTGGCTGGAAAGTCTATCTGAATGCGAAGGCTGCGATCAAATGTGATTGATGGTCAACTTGAAAATTACAGATAAGCATCAACAGTAATTAAGGTGCATATATTCAGATTCTTGGCGTGCGAACACAGGTGGATGGTGTGTTTCGATGCAACCATATTCGGACAGTGATAATCACAGTAAGCGTGCGTTCTTTAAACTTACCTATATCCAGTAAAATCCATTTGCTATATTTATTACTGGCAGTGTGAATTTAAGGGCATATTGATCAAGGTCGTTACTTTATGAAAGAATAGCCGGAGTTCTAGATTCGGTTATTACAAGTATATTCACAGCTGATGATCACTAACCAGGGCGAAACCCGAATGCGGTAACTGTTCTCGAGAGGGGCTGGATGGGGAATCTATTGGAGAGCCAGTCGCGGCCAGTTGTTAATGATGTTCAATTCATATTTGCAATAGGTCGTCCACTGATTACCAGTTTTGTGACTTGTAGTATTGATTGCAAGAACAATGCATGTTGATGTAGTGGAAACCTACTAAGTGTGTGATACGTTGAAACTGATCTTTACATGATGATATATCAGTAGAAAAAAGCTGCTATCCCATTTAGTTTGAGCCACTGAAAATGGTTTCTATATGACCGTTAGGATTAGCAACGTACCTTACTCGCAATAACAAACTCATCATCTGAGTGGCCCTACAATCTTACCATTGGTTAAAGTTCACTTATCAGCGTCTTAGCGAGACACGTGGTGACAAGTAGTTATTGATTACTGGACTCACTCTTCTCTATGTCTGTTTTGTCAACTTCACAATGGTTATCGTTGTCATTCTGCTAGCTGAGACTACTATACCAAACATTTTGTTTCATGCTGAAGTAAGCTGAAAGTGCGTTCGTGTCTTAGAATTGACATGAACCCACATACTGTAAGAGGATTGGTCGTCCCTTCGCTTCTTTCCGTACAGAAGACTTCTGCTATCTTCTCTCTTATTGCACTCCTCATGTCACGCACGGAACAAAGCAATTCCTCTGCTCTAATTGAATATTCAATGAGAGAACGCTCACGATTAAATTCAATTCAAACGTGAGCTGATTACAAACTAAACAATTTGATAAGTCAAAGTTACTGATTGTCATAAATTAGAGCAAATAACCAAACTTAACTCTCGTCACCGACCAAAGTTCGTCAACCAACGAGAAGGTTGTCCAAGCAACCATAATAGCGTGAACAAGCAAGGTCAACCTAAACCAAGAATTGTCAGCTTGTTTTAGCAAGACCCATTTAAGTGAGATTGCTGTAGCATAGTGTAAACTGGACAGACCTCTCTGTGACTTTGACGTCAGGCGCCTACTTACTGCTCCCATGAAGTTTGACGATATCACTGCTGTTAGGAAGACCGAAATTCGACGATTACTCAATGGTAAGTGAAACATCATTGAATTTTTTTACTTTACACACGATGTCAAAAAAACAGGCAGAAAATGTTGGTGAACCCCAAGGTACCACTTATGATGTAGATGATACCAGAATCAAGTAGAAAACATCCAGATTACCTCAGAAAACGTTTTTTTGGAGGTAACTCTTGTGTTCTCATTTTCACACGCCGTTCCTTTTGGGAACTAACTACTGAGATGGAAGTGGCCAGAAATATTGACCAAACTGCTAATAGGGGTATTTTTGGACAGACATATCAGATCTGATATTTCGAATGGATAAACAATCTTAAAATGTTGTTTGATTTTGCTTCATAGGTTAGTTGTTAGTAATTTTTTACACGTATATTTGAAATTAATCACATTGGTAACACTCACCACGGTTACCCTCAAAAGTGCACCTTCTGCGGTAGGTAGAATTGTGCTTCCGATACGGTTACTTCTTCCTGAGGGAGGGAACAGTTAGATCTCATGGAACACGACCGATGGGTGTGTGTTGCAACAAGTGAGACAACTGCATTTCTTAGGAACTACCAGAACCAACGGTTTTTAGCGCTGGGAGACCTTTGCATGCAGAGGGGCTTCCACACGTGAACAGCTATTCTTGTTGCATGAATGCCTGCGTCAAAACATTCTCCCGCCAAGTATCAACTATAGACCACCGTTCAATCATCCACAGGCTTGGGAGATAGCCAGACAAAACGGGAGACGGATGTTACGTATGTTAATAACCGATGCCCACAATCGGTTGCAAAAATACGAGAGCATCGTGACAGCCAAAAGAGAGGACTGTAAACAAATAATGGACAAACATCAGCTACAGAAATTAGAGGCAGCAATAGGACAGCGAGTAGCAAGAACCACGAATAAGAAGAGAATAGCCCTTGGAGAAAAGCTCTCAAGACTGTCGAAGAAGTATGTCAACTCCAGCAACTATACGTGGATCAGAAACCTATCAAACCATCCACTAACCAACGACGAGCAAGATGTACTTGTAAAAGGACTCAATTTTAACACGAAAGATGCACCAAACAGAGAATACTTAGCAAACTTGGAACACATAATGAAATCCAACGTCTTACCGGAAGAGGCACAACACCAAATCCGACAAACTATCGTGCCAGTATTGACCCGCAATAAGCCGACCAATAACCTTACACAACGCGAACAACGAGCTTTGAACAACCTCAAAAAGGATGACAACATCATCATTTTGCCAGCTGATAAGGGACGGATGACAGTTATCATGGACAAGGCAGACTACGTGAAGAAAGCAAAACAACTGCTCAACGACACAACCACCTACCGCCTACTCAATACTACCAGAACCAAGATGTACTCCTCTCCATTACTGTTCCTAAACTTACTACATCATCCTAGACTCTCCCAAAAGATGTGTACTGTTGAGTGATCCTTATGTGACGACTATTCGATCATTATATATGTTGATCAACGTTCGTATGTCTTTTGACAATCAACACACTGATCGGCGGTACACCATCTAGCATTGGTTGTCATGCAACAGTATTGGAAACTATCAGACTGTCCAGACTCAATACAGTGCTGAGTAATCATGATTCGAACAGTAAAGCTTTTTTTCTTTTGAGTCCGAAAACAAACTCAGAGGTGTAATATGGGGAAGAAGAATATGTATAGAAGAATGTGATTCATTTAGTGCATAGTTCCAGGAACCTCCAAAAGATTGCTAAAGCGTGATTTGCTTCTTTCCGTTTCTAGGTCTTTAGAGCATCTTGCATTTGTGTCAGTAACAGACTACAGAATGAAACCTCTGGTTACCTTTGCACAATTCACACCATTTCCCAGAGTGACTACGGTTGACGTCATTTACCGGTTGAGATAACCTTCCGCTTCCCATTCATTTTAAATACAGCTAAGCGGGGAATGTTATTTTGTACGTATTGTAGAAAGTATATTTCAAATTTTGGTTGCACTTTCATACTTTAACTTGCCGGCTTCCACGAAAGCACAGGCCGATCAGTGTTTGGATCGGCTTTCATCTATAGGTCACAGTTCCGCTCGAGCTGATTTCGAGTACTGAACGTTTTCAAACTTCATTTAAGTGCCAAAGCAGCGAACTTCAAAATCACCAATGTGTCAACTGGAAGTGAAGAATGATTGACCAGTCAGAACAGCACGGCTGCTCATGAATCCTGGGGAAGGGTCTTAGCCTTAACGACTATGAAGTGAAAATTGATCTCGTATGAATTAATAAAAATGGAACGAAAACGAGACTACTATGCTTCTGACACCGTGCACAAAACTTCTCGCTAACAAGGACTTACAGTAAAGTGAAGCTTAAGCTACGCGAAGGAAAGTGCTAATTGTCTACTGTGTTTGTTTATTCCACCCAAGGTCGATACACGCACAGGTTTTGCACTCATAACTGTCCTGTGCATTCGAAATTTATTGAGAGGTTACCACTGATCGATCGGTGTTTATGACTTTGTTGTATCGGTTGACATTTCGGTTGGAATACTTCCCAGACATGAACATAATTGCGTCATGGACAGTGAGATAATTGAACGACAATATTTGTGCTAATTGAATAGACAGGTGTAGTCTGTTGGCATAGAGAACTCAAAAAATTGATCGCAGAGAGGGCATGGCAATAAAAGGAACAGTGTGCTTCAGCACGCCCAACAAGCAACGGAAGCTCACTAGTCGGCTGATAGGTTTGAAGCAAGTTCTCTTCAACACATCTTTTTCACAACGACCTATTTCAGTGGAATATATGCAGTTTTAAGCAATTCCAGTGGTTTTACTCACTGTATGTCGCTCTAGTCAGGTCCACTCCATAATGCTGACCGATCGATGAGCCACAATTGCCGAAGTAAACAAAATCACTTGATCTGATTGGCATTCAGGCAACCTGATGGAACCGACTGACAAGCGTATCCTCGAAAGAGTTTAGCCAGGAAGTCTATTTGAATACGAGGGCTGTAATCAAATGTGTGATGTTCAACTTCGAACTAACGAAATTCTCGGCTACTCAGCAGTAATCTAAAGCATCGCCTTGTAAGTGTAATAAGGTCGAAGATTTTGACCTATCTCAGAAGTGGAATTAACAGACAGTAAGTGTATCTCCTATGGGAACGACTGGTCAACCTAGTGTTTACTCACACTTAAAAGTGGTTGATCGTTCATGCGTGACTATTCAGTCGTCTCTGATTCCAAATCAGTGGCGCAGTCGTCAACATTGTTGCCTCATGCAAGCTTGTCCGAATGTCTAGTGCTGACGACGACAAGGACACGCACTACTGGCGAGCTCTAACAAGAGCGAAACTTGAGTCTAACGTTTCTTTTCGATTAAATGTTTGTTTTCATTACGCTTTCTACGTGTGCGAGTGAATTAGTTCAGGTATACGTTGGAAATGGTGAGATAAATGCCCAGCCGAAGTACCGCAGGGGGTATATTTTTGAAGTCGGTCTTTGTGACGCTAGTGCTGATAATCAATCGGGAATCTTTGTTTTAAGTATCTTGATTCTTTAAGTTTCGTTACGAATGTATATCGTTCAATCTCGCGAAATAGATCTTCATTATCACTGGGCCGTTTCCACTTCAAACGTAGATTTCACCCTTTCGTGTTTTTTAACCTATCTAGGTTGTTTTGTCTGATCTCTGATTAGTTGGGGTTCAGTTGATGGCTCGCTTGTTTACTGGTCTGTGAGCTGAATGTGAAGTCCGGCTGTATCTAAATGAACACTCCGGCCATCAAAATTGGCACCATACAACGGTTTTGCTCCAACACGACGTGCTCCAGTTCTCCAACGGTACCAGCATTGTTTAGTGGGTTTGTTTTGACTATCAGAGGTGATTGAACGCGAGTTCACGCACATGCGCAGCAACCCCTATGGGTTTGAGGCCTGCATGTCTGAGTTCATGAGTTCAGTTAATATATCGTCAGATCAGGACACTTTTCTCGTCGTCCATAGGAAACAGTGTCACCTGATCACTTCACTCGCTGTTCATGGGTAAGTCATGCTCTCTCTTTCTCTCTCTAAGCTAATACAGACAGTGGGGACGAAATTGGTATCATTGCATGGCACTAGGGGCATTGATCCATCAGAGGTCATGAAACCGTAATCAACTGGCATCCACGTCATAGACAACGTCCCAAATCTGAGTAGTCAGCCATTCACCAGATCGAAGGTATTATGTGGTCAGTCAAATTATCTGGTCACCTCACTGTTGATAGGGCACCCACGGTCATAGACACAAGTAGCCGAACAGACCTGTCAGTTAACACAGCCACGGTATAGTCAATCATCAACCATTCGCTGTTTTGCAAGTATGCGTGGGTGGATGTGTCAGCTTGGACGACGGTAAACGAAACCCTCTTCACACTGACGCCACCGTTCGCATACATTCATTTTGAGGGGCTGACACGTCCAACCCAAAATAACCCCTCCAATTTGCACGTTCACGACTAACCGTTTTGTCTGCGTTGGTCTTTCAGGTAGGCGTAACACTAGTGGTTAACCACAGGCGATCGTTATCGGTAACTATGCTCCGGTAAAACCTCAGGCTGTCAGTTCGAAAAAGGACCTCCAGTAACTTATTGTATGCAATGTTCACTTTAGTAGTTATCGTAGAAAAAATACTGTTACTTTGATCCTCTTGAGTAAATTATCAGTTTTTGTAAGTTGCCAATATTTGACGAATAACTGAGCCGAATCTTCTAAGCTTCTGGGTGATTTTCACAACTGATTTGTTTGAGCATCCTTGTATAAAACAAAAATGACGGTCTCCCCTTTCTAAAATTGTAAAGCAAGACCGATCTCAAAGGTTGCCTGTACTTCTGCTGTCAAAGCACCAGCTAGTCGTTTGTATGCAATAAGTTGCACTTCCCACTGGTTGGACGTGAAGATAGGCAACTGCCAATTAGAAACGAGTTTCAAACAATCGGCAATGGTTTCAACGAATTCTTATTTTCGGTCAGTTCAGGTGTCAAAAATTAACTGATGATCGGGGCGATGTCGAACAAGAAGTAAGCAACCTGAGTAATTCATATGCACGATTTCGTAATGAATGGGAACAGAAAACAGATTGGTTCCGGAGAGGCGGCGTTCAGATTCAGGTAGGGCCGGAAATTTCGGAGTATCTCCCGTAGTTGTTCCGACAGCTGGACGCCATTGAAATCGAAGCGAGTTGGATACATTCAGGCAAAAATGAACCAACTAGGTGTGTACTCATGAATCCAACAATAAGTCGAACAGTAATGTACACGTGATCGATACGGCAGTCCCCACTGTACTGATTACGAGGTGAAAATAGAATAAATTAATATGAAAGAGATAGTGTGTGGGGCTGGATGAATTAGAATTTATTGGCAAGTATGATCTGTGAAAGTGTGCAAGAAGACGGATGTTAACCAATAAGTATGACACAAATCAAAAGGTATTATGAAAAGTGTAAACCGCAACCCAAGAGCATCAAGCTTGCGGTGGAATCCTCTGACTGATTGCACAGACGGGATATCCTCTGGAAGAATACTCCAATGATTAATGACGCATGGGGTTCAGCTCTCACGAAGTCAGGTCGATGTTTGTTTAACTTTGAGGAGTGTACACAAAGAGCCTACAGCCGTGTCAGCATGAATAGCCCATAGGCCAGGATCAGTGTAGTGGGTTAATGTGCGGTAGGTGATGATCAGAACAACCTGCAGTCATCAACAAAACAGCGAATACATGCCCACTTTGTCAGGTCTTTGTGAGTATGACAGGCCTTTCAAACTTTGCACCAGGCCAGTGCTTACGGACATTATATTATGGCGGGTTCGCTTGGATGTAATATTCTAGGTGGGTTCCCTCCAGCGCTGTAGGAAACTTACAAAGCACATTTCCCCCACCATCCTGATGGCTTGACGAACCATCCACAGCACACGAAAGTCTTCGCTAGCAGTCAGGTGCCACTGTTTGCTCGTTTAGAAGTGGCCGAAATTAATGAAACCGAGATCCACCTTCGGACTCACAACATGTGGCTTCTTTTCCAATAATGCATACGTGGGTGTGGCAGTAGCATCTGAACTAATACGTAATGAGATGCATTTGTCACAGTTTATTGACGGAAACCGCACTATTGACGGTATTTAAGGCAGGTTCTAGACCATGTACATGGTCTCCGATCCTCCCTACGTGTCCATGATCTGTTACCCTTTGCGGCCACCGGTAAACATTCCCAGGAGATCAATGGGCTCATTAAAGTAGGAGGAGAAGAAGTTCCGAAACTGACTGTTGGGGCAGCTCGTTCATCACATCACTACTTGCTGTCCCGCAAAATCGCAGGTATCTATTTCAAAATTATTTCACCCTTTCTAAAGAAGTGTAGTTCTGTGCATGGTCTATGCTTAAGTATCTTATCGGACGCCTTACTGAAGTCAGTGATACTCCCATCTACTACATGGCCCTGACATGTTGCATGTGCCAGTTTCTCCACTGCAGTAAGGGAGTCCGTGAGAAAAGACTGCCTAAGTCTGATACCGTTCTGGACTGGGCCGAAGAACCAGAATTGAGACGGATGAGTTCCAGTAACCTCTTTGACCAGCTTGTCGAGGTGTTTCACCACGATACCTGACAGATTGACAGATCAATCTTTAACAGGTATCGTCCTGTCTCATTTTTCAAATATATAGCAAACGATCGCCTCACGTCATTACACAAAGAGGACTCGATTTTCAGTGAACTTTCGGAAGTAAGCCGACGGCATAAAACTGCCGTAACTTCACAAATGAGGCTTAATTCATGCCCATCAGGTTCAGCCGATTTCGTGGTGTTCAACTACCTCAGTTTTACCTTTGAGATATTCAAACTCCTCAAAAGGACACCCCTCTTTTTGGTCTCTACTCTTCCTGGTTGGAGCGGGAGGTTCAAGCGCGAAGGCATTAACGTATTGCTTCTTTAATAAGCATGCCTCGTCGAAATTCGAGTAAGTGAAATTTCCTGTCTGATCCACGGGCGAAGGTACCAAGGTACTCTACTCTCTGCAGCGTTTTAGGTATCCCAAGGAGCGTTTTCGATCTACGGAAGCGATGTCAACTGTCTCTCTTTCATACTGTAACCTGGTAGATCCGAGAAACATCTTGCAAACACCCCAAGCTTCTCTGTAAACCTCAGAGGTGGTGTCTGAGATAGCATCGATACGAACTCTGTAAGTACTCTCCAATTTCCGGATTACCTTCACAACCTATTAGTAAATGCATAGAGGCGTTTGGGTGACGCGTTTAACGGATGACGGCGGTGTATAAGGTGCGGAATTGGACACCGTATGATCGTGAAGCTTCTGTAGGTCACTATTCATAGGGTTTTCATGCATGATCAGGCACGACTAGGGAACTGCAGTGGCCCTCATGGCACTGGGGTCTGCCTTCCAGATATTGGATGAACGAGGTTGAATATAGTACCGATCCCTGGTAACACAGCGTTAAAACAACAAGGCGTCGTGATTGCGCGAACCTAGTGGCTATTGGCAAACCATGTGGCAATCAAAATCGGTCAATTTCCCGAAAAGGACTTCCAATGTTGACGGAGTATAATCCAATATAAGCCTTGTCAGTTGGTCCACAAACTGTTTCAGTGCCCTTTGGAATGAAAGATTTAGAAGATCACTTGCAAACCTTTCTGCTGCGGTTGAGAAAAATTGGACTACCCGCATACCTCTGGCAGACTGAAGTCCTCTGAGAGCAGCCTTCTGTTCACGGATGAACTAGAGAAGATTTAGTAAATAAGAAGTGGAACTTTTGAAGGCAAAGAACACGGTTGGCAGTTCTCCAGGACGCATGTTCATGCATAGGGCTACAGTTTTGATAGTTCCTTGGGGAGAACTCAGCAATTTGGCTTTCTTCATATGAAGATCACTTTTAATGTGCAAATCAACATCTCCTCCATTTATTTGAAGTATTTGAACACATATAAACAATGCATAAAGTTTTGGTGGCAGCCAGCCGTCGTGTACTTCTGTTGATGGTCACACTTCGATGAAGGCATGGATTCCAGGTTGCCGGTCGTCAACTGAAACCTGTACCTCGAACGTGTTGTCCCTTAGATCACGCATATTATTGCTGACTAACTGAAGGAAGCTGGAATTACGATTCCGGATTAGTTCAGGAGAAGGGGATTAAAGTATCTCATTAGAAAGGTGACCATGTCCAGCCATGAAGACCTCGGAGTTTGCAAGAATTGCTTTCAGACACGAAAATCGGGGTTACGCAGTCTAATTGCAACCGCCTGGACTGTCGAACGATTGTGGCATTTGACCTTTAGTGACACCTTGGCGTCCCCTGTACACAGTGCAAAAGGTCCTGTTTACGACTGAGTGGTGACCACAATCTAGCAGCAGATCCAAAATGGACAAAATTACGTCCTTCGTTGTTCCAGTAAGAAACTAAGCAGTACGGTGTTTACCAATGATTTCAAACAGATAACTGATTATGCGGCCAATATATGCCGAAAAATGGCGGCAGTCAGACGGGGTGGTACTGCCCTCTTTGGGTAGAACGTCACCGTGAAGCAGCTTACTCACCACACCAGTTATCTGATGTGTGGATACTGCGCTGTAAAAACATGAGCTAATTGTGTGTCGCGAACACCTTCGCGCAAAATGAACACTTGTCGGTTGATGGGTATGCATGAACTGAGGGTGTGAGTACCACGTAGATTGAGTGGCTATAGAATGGGCGAATCGGTTTCTAACATAAGCAGTCAGTGATGGTGAACTGCCTGGTAATATCTCGAAGTTCACTAAGTACAAAAAGACATCAGTGTGACTTGTACGCAAATATGTTTTAACACATTTTAGATGGCCGAACCTGATGTCAGTCTTTTCCCGAAGGAAGCAACTCCATGTGTGAAAGACGTTAGTGAAAGATAACCGTCAGGTAGATGTAAAAGACACGTCTATTAAAGCCTAGCGTTATTCAAAGTCCAACTGAATGTTCACTTCTAACCTCTCAGAGAGAACTATTGAAATAGTAGTAATCAACTATTATTGTCTGTAACCTCGAGAAAATGAGATATCATTTTCCTTCACTTTTCAACCCTTCTAATATTGTTGATAGTAAGTGAAGACACACGTCATAAAGACGTCCCTGATGGTGCGTGAACCCGAGGTACGAGGGATATTTCAGTCCATATGACTTCGGTTACCGAAGGTGTAAAAATATAGTAACGTGATTCTCTAAAGACGCTAATGAGTGACCATCGGTGGTGATGTGAGACGTACTTCGAAGAAAAGTTGAGAGAATTGACTCTTGAGGAGTAGTCGGGTATTTGGTTTATTTTCAAGTTGAACTTCACTCACATTTGATTGCAGCCTCCTCATTCAGATAGACTTTCCAGCCAGCCTCTTTCGAAAACAAGCACTAGACTCGAGTTTCGTTCTCATTAGAGCTCGTCAGTAGTGCATATCCTCGCCACGGTCGGGATTTGAACTCCGGCCATTCCACTCATGAGGCAGCCGTGTTGACCACTGCGCCGTTGACCTCACATTGGGCTACTCATCAGTAATCTGAAATATCGCCTTGCAGGTTTAACGAGATCAGTGACCTCGACCTGTCCTGGAAGTCCTAATCGCGGCCTTATCGATTGGAGTTAACAGACAGTAACTGTGTCTCCTCTCAAGAGGTTGAGGGGTACTCAAAGGCCAAAGTGAATGTATTCAGGACCGCTGTGATTTATTTGTGGGGAACAGGCTGGAAAAAAAGTATTAAGATTCCGAAACGGAACGGACAACATATTCCGTTGGCCTTCCCCAGTTCGTTACATCTCAACTTGGTTTTCTAACTTGGCTGAAGTCATTTTCTGACTTTTCTTCGTTGACTTCGTAAAGATAAAGTGGTTTTAAGTAGTATTTTATTATTAACGAACGTGACCACTTGGGTTGGTTAGAAATAATTGGAGAACAGTTTGTGATGTGTGGCAGCGATTGTCCTCATGATAGTCCTATACCCTTTGTTGCCGGGGCGGGAACGATCATTCTAATTCTTTTTTTACAGACTGTTCTGATAAAGAGTTGAGGGCAGGTAAACTTTTCAAACTTGCTCTCTTTTTGTTTACTTCAGATGAGAACCGATCAACCGCATGCAATTGCAATAAACTGGGCGCACTTTCCGAGCACTGTGATCATACGGGGCAGTGTGAGTGCAAACAGGGAGCTCGAGGAACTCGATGTGATCAATGCTTGCCGGATTATTGGGGCATACAAAACGGATATGAATGTATCTGTAGGTACTAAACAGGCCGTTTATAGTTTTGGAGTCGTGTAGACTCATCCACGTGTAATGATGTAATCTTCCGGTAAATTAGTTAAAGTTGCTCGGATTGTAGAATGACTGTTGGGTTGGACATTCAATAACGTGTGCGTTTATTCGACGGATGGACAAAAAGCCAATGGGTACGCTGAAGGCGCCATACATCGTCCCATGTACTGATGTGCGGATGGTGTAGAATGAGAGTAATTTATGCACTGGACTTTCAGCAAATCAATAAAACATTAAACAGCTGTTATAGGGTTTATGAAGGTGGGTTTTGAGCATCCATCCAAGCGTGCTCAGCAAAAGCATGGTGAAGGTAAATTGGAAGTTCAGGTGAGAACTATTTTGTGACTGGTTAGATGAGGAACAAGAGGGAGTTGTCAGTATAAAGTGGGTTAGAACAAAAATGGTAAGTAAGAAAGAAGTGTATGTAAATAGCGAACGAGCGAGTCGAAGGCCAATCAATCTTCTGCACACAAAAACTAGCCTGTCGTACACGCAGACAAACAAGGCTGAGAAAGCAGACATCTGGTGTATTTTGAGCGTATGTGCTGGAATCGGCGTTAAGCAGGCGGTGTGTGAAGAAACGAATATCTTAGAAGTCTATTACTCATTTGAATAAACATCCACATCAAGTCACATCAGTCGCACACTGGACAACACCATGCAGTCAGCCTTCTGAAAAAATTCACAAACCCACCTGGGAAGAATTATGGTAAACAAGTGGACAGGATCAAAAGGCTACTGATTATTGTGCTTGATTCAACTTTCCGTGAATTTTTTGTTGCACTCTATACAAGAACCTTATTTGGATTATCTTAGAAGCTACCCTTGTATTTGACCTATCACCCACCTGATTACTGTACCATCCCGGTCCACCGGGTTCTCTGTAGAACGGTACCGTACTGTACTGTTCAATGGTACTGCGTGGGCTTCTCATGTTCGCAAGCTAATAAGTAGCACGACAGCTACTCGATCTGAGTAGATACATGAAAGAGTACCTGCTAAGGCTTTACATTTAATTTTCTTGTGACGCGTTTTACACACTGTTGTCTTAGTTTGACCTACGTCACATTGAATTACAAGGACGCACTGATAATCCCACCAACTTAGGTTTGGGCTTGTAAGCT
This sequence comes from Paragonimus westermani, assembly GCA_008508345.1. NCBI lineage: Eukaryota > Metazoa > Platyhelminthes > Trematoda > Plagiorchiida > Troglotrematidae > Paragonimus > Paragonimus westermani. Next base: position 79,880 of record QNGE01001804.1, on the reverse strand, counting down.
TTAGCTACCGAAGACGTTTCCACCAATATTTTTCGCATCTCGCACCTGCCACCCTACGGCATTCTAATTTCTCCATCTTTCAGAGCGTCTGGATGTCTGCTCAGAGAGCGGTAAATAGAGGTTAGTATTGCATTGCATCGACTCATATAGTGTGCACTTCATAGCAGTGGGTTAGAATAATGATTTTGAAGACACAAGCAAATTCTTCTTCAAGTTATTTTTCATACATGAGTACCACACTCTTTTGTGCGTTCGTTAGACTTCTGTCAGTGCTGCGATTCAAGTTGACGTGTACCAAGAAACCGTACAAAGCGTCCTTATTTGTGTCCACGTCCTCACGCATGCGGTTAAACAGAAAGGTGACCCGATATACAGACAAGCAGTTGGATGGAAGGATAAATGGACAAAAGGATGGATGCAGGTAAAGAGGCAAACGAAGAGGTCGATAGGCAAAACGATAGACTGAACGGCAATCAAGTATATAAGCAAGCAATCCTTTGGAGAAGTTGATAATCGCTCCAATAAGCAGAACTATATTCGAAATTATTTTCTTCATTTAGTCATCTAGTCAGCTGTTTGACACATGAATGTTGAGAAATTTTCAGTAAAGCTCAGTTGTGGTCCAAACAGTGTGAGCCAACTTAGCCCGGATGCATTAGAGCAATGGGATTAATCAGCTTGATCCGAACTCGCCACACGGTTGATGGCATCCGTCTACAGATTAGCTGACCACGATGATCAGAGACGAAGGACGCCTAGGCACAAAAGTCATCAGGAGTGGCTTGCACAAAATCACTAGCAGTCCCACTCATCTAGTCCGCACCAAGTGTGAACCCAAAGAAATAAGACCGTGAGGATTATTGTATTCCAACAAGAAAATGCTCGTTAACCAGGTACTAAGTTAGTGCGAAAATGAAGCACCATTACTGAGACAGAAGCTAGCAAACGAGATTTCAGAAATATAAGACAATAGCAATTGGATCTGGGAAAACAAACAAAGTTTTCGCCGTGCGGTGTGCAGCAATAAAGGTGAATAATACAAAACTTCGGCCAGTATGATTAGCGCTCCACATGTGAAAATCAAGGGGTTTAACAGATAACTAGTGTCATTAGTTTCGGACATATATATATACTTAAAATAAGTAGAACAAGCACACACTAAGTAGTGAATGATTTATTCTAACCTTTCACATACACACTGGGATCCGTTGTCAAACAAAAAAGTGAGTACTGGAATGAGATTGTTCTGCCAGTCACCGTGTTCATCTCGCAGTTGGGTGAGTTCCACGAAAAGGAAGCTTCCAGTGTAAACCGTTCTTTCGTTCGTGTTCTCGATCACTTTAGCATGATCCTTGTTGATTCGGTAACTTGTGTCTGCGCAACGATGTAATAGTTGTGAACGTAACATTGCTAAGTTTTGTTCGTACACCCGTAGGCACGGCTGTTTGCCTGCTTCCCCAAACACTGTCTTTCCCATCCCAGGCATGGAATCACGTAGGTCACGCCGAATCTTTTGTGTGGCTTCACGATTCTTGGCGTTCACTAAAGCTGAACATAGCGTTCACTTCAGTTCGTGTGATACTTGAATGTCCAGTGACTGGAGTACTCCTTACGTTGCTTCAGATGTTCCCTGAATATATGTTCATACGCATATATTTATGTATGTATATGTGAGAACTGGGCCACTTGGAATTCCCAAATGGCTCGCAAACCTCTAGCAGGTCCGGGGAGGGAGCAAGTTATTACTTAGTGGCTTGCTGTGACATGTTACGTACCATCATCCAGCCATTGATGGCGAGCTGACGCAGTAGGCTGTCTACGTTCATGCCGTAGAGGCTCACAGCATCTTCCAGTGGTGTACAGGGGATACCAGAGTCCCCGATCACCCGTGCTTTGCTAAGAATGACGGACAAACAAAGGGTCCGCCTGAGTGAATTATCGGACCCTTTGTGTGATGGTCAGCGTACCGTTACATCCGCTTACCTTGAGTTTTCCGCCATTCATCCTTCATCCCATGAATCCCTTCAGTGACTTGAGAAAGAACGTAAAGGAATGCCTCTTTTTGTTTTCAGTCTATTATGAAAAAAGCAGAAGTCTCACTTTTCTTTCGTGTTAAGCTCAAAATAACCACATCGTTGTCCGTGAATCAGTTTTGGTTCTTTTTGCAATAGAACTTGACAGTTCTGATAGCAACTGATGCGAGCTGCTCCTTAAGATGCCATCCCACCCCAGTGGGTAGGTTATAAAAGTGTCTCTGAGACGAACAGCAATTATCTTCTGGAATTCAGTCATCAACATCCAGTTTGTCAATCACCTACAATCAAGTCTTTGTCACTGGTGGACTGAGCTACGACAGATGAGCTTGAAAACGTGAAATAAAGGATTCACGAGAACTTGACAGATTACGGCAAGTTATGAATGCCTATGCACGACTTAATCTGCATTAGACAGTTTCGAAAAAGAGGCAAATATGGAGGTTGTGTCCGCTTCAGAGAGCCACTGATAGAAATACTGAAAAAATGAAGATCAAGAGATGATGAACGTAATAGACACCGGAAAACTGTCTATCAAGCATAACACAGTCGTCCTGCAACATTAGTTGGACAAACGCTGGCTACTGTCAACTGTAAGAGGTTGAGACTACCTTCATTCTATCATAGTGTTCAAGTTGTCTGATTACTCGCTTTGGTGTAGCGAATACATGAATTAAGTGTGCACCCTAATTCAACTAACAGTGACAGTTAAGGCAGACTCTACTAGATTGTTTGGGATTGGACACATTTGGACGCTAAGACAGTGTTTTCTGTAAGTCAAAAGGAACATTTTATTTTACGACTCCAGCGAATCACCCCCGGGGTGGTTTTTTTTAGACACGTGTATTTTTCTTGTAAGGGTGTTGAAGCTAATAGGGGATCCTAAATACTAAAATCAAGTCCTCTCGGTCCTAACTAGTCTGTGATCGTACTGGATTCAGCCTCGCTCATCTCTCATAGGCGTACATTTACGTTTCAGGAGGTGGTTTCGTACCGCTTGTCCATGTTGACCGGGACCTGCCTAGCGCTTGCTGATATGGCTACACGTCTGTACTGGTCGATTCCAAAGGGTAATTGCCTAGTGTACAGTAAAGATGAACTTCCATGCTACCTTATAACTTGCACCTTGTTTTGTGAGTAGCATAGCACAACTCGTACGTCTGGAACCTAAAGGGCAAGTCCCATCTCCAGGACGATAAGAAATCAGAAGCGATTACTGAAAACGTGTATCTACACTAAGTGAGAGGTTACCAAGCTAACGACGATGTGTTGCTGCCCACCGGGTGCGAATTCATGTCAGCCATGCCGATTAGTATCCGCGTTCATTATCCTATGTTCACACATACCTTTCTGACGGTTGGGAATAGTGGTGGTGTTGTTTGTAGCTCGGGTTGATGGTTTTGGTATTGCTATGTTCGCCGAGCTTGGCATTTAGGTTGCAAACGTTTCATCACCAAGCGAGGTGACATCATCAGTGCGTGAGTGTTCGGCGTATAATTTTGAATTTGGCGTTTGTTGAAGTTGGATCGATGCCTGCTCTTATACAGCAGAGTGGGTTGACCTACTGGTCTGAATTCTGGTTGGTCGGTTTCTGTCGTGTTTGGCCTGACCCACTATTGGTTGATTTTGTCGCAATTTAGCTTTGACCTGATGTCCGATTGGTTGTTCCCTGGAGTCCTTGGGCCGGAGTCTGATTGGCTGCTCTCTGTCGTTTGGGCTTGATGACGTTTACGTCTCCTCAAATCCTTGATTCGCATTGGTTCATAGATTTTGTCTAGTTCGATGTGTTTGTTTATTGAACCGGTTGATGAGTACCAAGCTTCGAGAAACTCTCTTGCATGTTTGGTATTTGCTTGAGTAAGGATTTCTGCGGTGTTCAAGTTGAAAGCGTGTCCAGTTTCGTCCTCGTGGGCGGAGATCAGGGAAAACTGATCGTGCCTCTTGATGGCGAGTTCGTGTTCATGTAATCGTGTTGATAATTTCCGTCCGGTTTGGCCGACGTAGTGTTGTCTACAGTCATTGCATTGGATTTTGTAAATGACGTTACTTCTGTCGGCGGGTTTGGATTGTTCTTTTGGTTTTGATAGTATCCTTCGTAATGTTGCTGTTGGCTTGTGCGCTAGGGTGATGCCGTGTGTTCTCAGTAGTCTTGCGGTCATTTCTGATACGGTTTTGATGTAAGGTAGTGCAATTCGTTTTGCTGGTGGCTGAGCAGTGTTCGACTCTCTGTTTTTTTGTAATAGACTCCGTCTGATGAAATTTCGTGGGTATCCGTTGCAAAGAAATACTCGGTATAGGTAGTTTTCTTCCTTTTTTCGGAGCTCTGCGGTGCTGCAGTGTGTTTCAGCTCGTTTGAACAGGGTTCGGATGCAGCTTCTTTTATGGCAGACTGGGTGGTTGCTGTGAAAACTAAGGAGTTGGTCCGTGTGTGTTTCTTTCCGATAAACTGAGGTCTCCAGTGTTCCATCAGGTTTGCGGTTGATTAGCACATCTAGGAACGGTAGTTGGTTGTTGGTTTCCATCTCCATCGTAAATTTAATATCGTTGAAAATGTTGTTTAGCAGTCTGTATGTGTCTTCAATCATTGAGCGTTTAAGGATTACGAATGTATCGTCAACATATCGTACCCAGAGTTTCGGTTTGATCGTTGGTAGCGCGATATTCTCTAATCTCTGCATGACCGCCTCTGCGATAAATCCGGATATGGGCGAACCCATAGGAGTTCCTTTAAGTTGTTCGTAGATTTGACCATCGAATTTGAAGTACGTCGACAAACATAGCTCTATGAGGTTGCATATGCTCTCCGGTTTCAATGATTCATTCGGTCGGGGATTTTCTTCTAATAGCTTTCGCAGTGTCTCTTTGGCTAGGGTGAGGTCAATGGACGTGAAGAGTGCTGTGACATTAAACGAAATCATTGCTTCGTCTTCTTTTATCCTCACATGTTTTGGTTTGTTGAAGAATTGCACAGCATTGTTGATGGAATGTTCTGATCCATTGATGAGATGTCGTAGCCGTTTGAATAGGTCTTTGGCCAAATTGTAGGTCAGTGTGCCCGGTAGAGATACAATTGGCCGTAGTGGGATATCATCTTTGTGTATTTTTGGTAGTGCATAGAATTGAGCAGTGGTTACATCTTTCGGTTGCATTTTCCAGCGCTACTGTTTGCTTATCTCATGCGTGGCCTCTAGCTTTTTTAGTGTGCAGTTGATTTTGTTGGCCAGTTTTTTGGTGAGATCAGCATTGAGTAGGCGGTAGGTGGTTGCGTCGTTGAGCAGTTGTTTTGCTTTCTCCACGTAGTCTGCCTTGTCCCAGACCAATCTTTTGCGGTCATAGTAACACTAGAGTTCAGCTTATCTTATCGCCGTTGTGTTTTTCAAAGAACTGAATTTCGAAACACGACTCGACGGCCCTTCATAAAATGTGAATCGTATTCATGTGAGGTTATCTGCGGGTAACCTTGAAGAATGCATGTTTTGCCGAACAAAATGTATACTCTAACAAAATTTCGTTCGATTTTTCAGTCACTCACAAAAAATGGTAACGAAACGACTGAGCATACATACACACACACAAAATTGCATTGAAACTTGTCTAATAAACGTTCAGCACTCAGATCTAGGATTGTGTTTTATATTTGAATATTTGAAGATCAACTCCACCAGATGGCTCAGGAATACGCTGTAAAAAGAACCGATAAACCCAGAATTTCTCTAGTAACCTGTCGAGCCTGAACCGATTATTACCTTTATCAGTTTGCCATTATGAACCCGACAGCTTGATTGATTTTCCTCTGCTCTTTCCACTTATTGATCCCGTTATGTTTCCATAAGATTTGAAACACTTTCCAACTTATCTGTTATCAGTTCACATGCCGTTTGTTTGCTTCACTCACCTCTTTGCGCAGTAGTATTCAAATTCTCAAACGTGTGTTCTCCAATAGACGCTCAGTTGTTTATATCCCTTTAGCGTTTCGTGGGTACGGTTGATCACCATTAAAACTATTTTGCCACAGCCTATCCCATACATACTACTTCTGACTTTCTTTAAATTCAGGTCAGTGCATGCAGGCGAGCTGATCACTGATGTAACGGAAATTCGTTAGTTTGACTGGCCTTGCATAGTTTTGATACAGACACCTACTTATGCTTCAATCTCTAATTATGCGTTAGTATTACTGGGGTGCCTGTTTTACGATCACTGTACGCCATTTCAGTATCATTAATGAACTTTTTCGCTCACACGTACATTTACGGCTATTTTGTACAGCGTTGATGTGTTAACCTGAACTGACTTTTCACTCGGAGAATTAGCCAAGTTGCGTCATTTTTCCTGTAATATCCGATTTGACAGCTTGTTCCTGCCATCCAGATGGAGCTGTGAGTACCACGTGTGACCCAACTACCGGCCAGTGCGAATGTCGTACGGGAGTCCTTGGTCGTCAATGTTCTATCTGTGCCGATGGTGGTCGCGTCACAAAAGCTGGTTGCGTAAAGATAGAAACACAACCAGGTATGTCCGGAGAGAACGTACCTTTGATCACACACAATCCGTTCCGTTTTTATGAACCACACTTTAAAAATTCGCGGAATCAAAAGTTAATCAGTGCTTAAGAAAATGCTCGGCAAAATCACGCACCATCGTAACTGAAGTTGGTCAGCAGCATATCATGGAAAGGTTGAGTGTGGATTAGTAACTTTATGGAATAAAAACGTGTTTCCAAAGCATGACGAGTAACAATCATCCACCAGATTGTAGCAATGGCATCCCATGTAAAAAAAAATGCGTTTCATACGTCCAGTGGATGTATACGGCATATGATCTGTTGTGCTAAACATTATGTACAACAGTATATTTCGAAAAGCACTCACAGAACAGACACGCAAAAAAGGCGTTAACATGTGTTCAGACGGCAAACATCGGCTATGGACAGTGCGTGACTTTTCTTCACCAGTCACTCAAGTGATCCTTCTGAGAACGGCTGACCAGTCAACTAATCCCTAACAGGACATCTTAACTGCAGCAGTGTACGAAATTGTCCACAGCAAATCAACAATATAATCAGTGTCGAATTGACCTGAGAACAATCAACGTCCCATTCTCGTGCACGCTACTAACGAACCGGTCCAACACTAGTGAGCAACACTACGTCTACCCATCAGTGCACTTTGCAGAAAAGCTCCACAATGAGTTCTTGCTCCACACGCCGCAATGCCTTGGAAGACGTCAGTTTCGGATAATGATAATGATAATGCCTACCATTCGAGGGTTCTGAAGACCCATCACACAGTGTGATCACGCTCGTGTTGTGTGAATTAAAATCAGGTGTTCGATCGATCCAAGTGAACAGTCAGCAATGAGAGACAACTTGCAATGCCGTGTACGGTTNCAACACTACGTCTACCCATCAGTGCACTTTGCAGAAAAGCTCCACAATGAGTTCTTGCTCCACACGCCGCAATGCCTTGGAAGACGTCAGTTTCGGATAATGATAATGATAATGCCTACCATTCGAGGGTTCTGAAGACCCATCACACAGTGTGATCACGCTCGTGTTGTGTGAATTAAAATCAGGTGTTCGATCGATCCAAGTGAACAGTCAGCAATGAGAGACAACTTGCAATGCCGTGTACGGTTGCTCCAGTGAATCAGCGCATTTTCACCTTGAACTGTGCAGTGAGTGTTCGCGACTGTTTGTGCAGTAATTTCTGGTAGCTCGAATCAACGGTGGTGTGATCGTGAAGGTGCAGCTCTCCTCTCACAGTTGACCTGATAGCGATCCGTACATTGTCTGAATAAACACTTGACTTGTGATTTGGGTGGGCTTCGATCAGCATTGAGTCAGTTATGATTGAACTTTCACAAACGTGCTCTTCCGTGCAACCTCACTCGGTGAGATCTCTACTGGTTGGTGCGCCCTCCATATTTCAATTGATTGTTAGATGTTGGTCAGCATGCCGTATTCGATGGAATTGTGTTGAATCGGACGAACCAATGTGGGTGATGCGCGGAGTTGAGTGGATGAATGCTTCGCATTATTCTTTTGAGGTTATGTGAGTGGCGTAAGAGTGGTGATAAGAGACGACCTAACCCATTTCTGCGTTCACATTTTGTGAGTGGATGCTCGGTCTGTGCGTGTGTGTGAGGATCTGATTGATTGCAGTGTTGTTCATGTGGTTAATCCATGTTATCTGAGTGCTACAAGCTATCCCAACTTATACACTGAATGGGTCCTAACGCTAGAGAATCAAATGGAAACGTCCGTTTTAGTCAAAAAGTGTGCGGGTTTCAATGTGGACGTTCACTTTTTCCAATTCACTGGAGTAAGTGGATCCAGTACTTAATGATGAATTGTCGAAACGCAAGAAGTATTTTAAATTTTCATCGTAGAGTTTTGTAACTACTTGTTTTTTATCAGCCATCAACCTGTTTGGTTCAAAAACCCAACGTAGCAAATGTTTTTTTTAATCATCGTGAAGTCAAAGCAGTAGTGAGGCTTGGAATTATGGTTTCTTTGAAGCTTGGCAAAACCCCTGGCCGGAGACAGAAGTTCCCATCAAACTTCACTCGTGGTTAGTTTAGGTGAACAAGATTTCTTGCTACTTGCTAGTAAAACGTATATTGTCAAGTGGGATCAAATTTTGCTGTTTGCACTCTGACCGAGAAGAACTATGCCTACGATGATCAATTTGATTTGAGAGGATGGTGTCTCTTCTTAAAACAATCGGGCAAATTGCCCGATTGCTCACACGTGGAACTGTCCAAGCGCGTTGGCCAACACGGTTACATCATAAGAATGTGGGTCACAGTGCATAGCTCGTTCCTGGCAAATATTTGCACCATTGAAAATATTTAACAAAAACAAAAGTATGATTTGAAGATTCTTTGGAAAAGCTATTAACTGAAACGGGGCGTCTGCGATCAAACGGGAGTGACTTTCTAGCCCCGACTACCTACGAGTTACGTATCATTTGACCTTGAGTTGTCAGTAGGGTAGCTGTGGCATCCGCGCCTACCGTTGCCGCACGTCACCTGTCTACATGTGCACGCATGTGTGTTCCCCTCTCTCTCACCCCGGCCCCGAACGAACCAATCCTGTTACCCACACAATCGATTGGGTGACTGCTTGTCATATTCTGTCTCATCACTATTATGATGTCATTCGCTCGTGTTCGATAAGGCTACGCGCTATTGCCGTCACGTGTTCTCATCCTACTCTGGGCCGACTACGTGTCAGGGCTCGCAGTTTAACGCAGTTCTAAGTTGTAACACTAACAAACGATTGGTTGGTTTAGGAGACCTGAAGTAATGACTAGGTTCGACATGAACAAAGAGGACATTGTAACGTAATATCGGCTGCGCCAACTTGTGAATAGGAGAGTGCGATGCAGGTGTTTGATCATTGCCAGTTGGATAAAAAATGTGCATTCGGGTTGCCAGCGAATGCTCACACAAACATCATTGTCATTACTTAATCTCTTCGTTGTAAATGCATCGTTAACGTCCAAAAACAGACAATAATAGCTCCGTTGATCCCCTCTCCCATCATTCGCTCTCTTTTCTTCATTTGATGGTGCAACTGCGATTGCGAAACCGTGTCACTCCTGGGTATGCCACTTTCGTTAACCAGGTCTTGCTCCCCTAATCTCAACATCGTTCTGAACTCACCCTGGTAACTTTTGCCTGTAGCCGTTGTGTTCTAATTAGTTTGATAGAGAATGAACAATGAGAAAAACGTTGGCGGATCAGAGCCAACTAAATGCACGGCAAGTCCAATGCACGGCTGAAATTAAGTCATTATCACTGACATCAAATAGGGTGCGACAGCAGCATGTACTTGGACCTATCAACTGTCAGCAACTTGATCGATACCTGTTTTTGTCAACCTGACAAGACCACCCTCAAGCTCGCTGAGAATTGATCAGTCCGTGAAAACTGAACGTGTGGCGTGTATCTGTTCGTTTTAGCATGTTTACTGAACGCATGCCACTTGTTCAGTAATAAATCCGTGTTGGACACAATGACATTTTGATTCGTTCTTCCATCTACGACGGAGAACCATTTACTTAAGAATACGGTGACTAAGTTTTAGCTTATGTATGGTTGAATATGGCATAGATGATACTAACAGATTTGCAAACTCTAGGCAAAATTGATTGATATTCGAACTTTATTTGATTGATGTGATGAGTATTCATATCGTTCAAACGACGGAATGCTTATGCAGTAGACCGACCAGCAAGTCATACGGTTCAATAGTGCAGTACATTCCTACCAGATAACATTCTGCTACAACAGGGCGAGTCGTATTCATTCTCAGTAACATGGCGATATACTTCAATGTTGTCTGTACGTGTTGCTTTGGTTCGTCCACTCGATACTTCTTTCATTTTGACAATTAATATTCCAGTCCTTTACTTATCGTTCGATCCTAGATGAGTAATCCGCATAGTTTCAGTGCAATTCGCCGTTGATTATTGCAGTCGCAGTTCATTGTTTATTCATTATCACAATACCGTTTTGTATTACCAATAAAGCCACCTAATCTACAGCTGACCCCTCAAAGCTTGCTACCCATACAACTATGCCTGAGAGACAGGCCATCAAATTGAGTACAGATGGTTCACATGATTCACACAAAACTGGCTATCACAGTTCAACATCCACTTCTAGTGGATGATCAACGTACGCAGCGAAAGTCTGTAAATGATGGGTGATTATAAGACCGGCTATATTTTGACAGTTTCATCATCAAATAGAATTGAACTAGAAAAAACTGAAGGAAAATTGTGGAGTTGTCAGTGTGAGACTACAATGTTTGGAAGTTTCGAGTCTATGTATTGTATAAATATAACTCGAAGCATGGTTTCAAAAACGTCAAGAAGAATTGTGTTTTTGATTAAATCTTTTCGTTCTTTTATTATGTTGCATTAATTGCTTCCGTCCACTTGCTTCTTCTGAATTAATTTCTATTGAAGTAGTCACTCTGGTGAAATCACTTTTAAAATTACGTACACCTTACTCACATTCAACCTACTGAAGAAGATATGTCTGCGATTGGTCTAGATCCCCAAAATGACCTCCCTGGAGATGTTTCGTCGCGAGGTTCAATTCAGGTGAAGGAGCCACCATCAGAATCGGATGAAACGACCACCACTGGACGGCAGTTTGACCCGCACACAACCTTACTTGTTCGTGCCCCAGTTACGCTGGAACAACCAGTCATGGTGGAATTACATTTGATGGTTCGGTTGCTTCTCGATGGCAGCCTGCTGGAGTATCGAGTGACACCGACTGAACAGGAACAAATGTGGGTAGAGAATTTACAAGATCATCAATTCTCCTTGTTCCTCGTCGACGGTGGATTTGTGGAATGCAAGTAATTCCTTGAGCAATGATTTGCGTTCTCCTATCACCTGTTCATTCCAACAAGGACTGCTAAACGACTAATTTTACGGTTCACAGGGTGGGGGTTCTCATCGGCCTTCAGGTCACGTATCAAACTGTTGTCAATTATAAACGGACTATCCTCAAGGGTTAGCTACCTGCGTGATTATTATGTACTATCGCTTGCAACCACTTTCGCGTCCGTTGTGTCGCATAATTTTAACTGAGCTTGTTAAGTTTGCTGTTATTGTGATGTAATTCCAGTGTTGTTTATCAACTGTACGGAAGCTCAAAATTTCTTTGCTAACGACTTCCTGTTTTGCTGTAATTCTTCCTACTTTCAACTCCACTTGCAAATTGGTGATCAGATCGCCTACCTGGTTCGTCGCACACCACTGATATGACGTTTCTTTTAATCTACCAGAATTCGAGGAACGTTGGTAAACATGATCTATTTGCTCAGTAGTTTTTGAACCGCAGATTGAGTTGTAGTCTTGCTCTGCTATCGGATCCAATTCAATGAGGTCAGCCAGATTCAATTATGCTATTGACGACCGTGAATGGCACTAACTACTACTAGGGGTGTTTAAACGGCAAGTAATGTAACTGCCCCCAGTTGGTCTGAACTTTAGTTAACCGGCCTTCATGACACTAACATTACCAGACTGCGATCGGTACAATGTCTGCAGTGTGAACTGGCCATCTGAGTTGTATGATAAGTAACGGCGCAAAAAATATCATGGTCTACAAAGGAAGGATAATGAACGCTGTCTGCTCCGAATCTTTTTGAATGTGAATTGCTGATCTGGTCTACAACGATGGCTTTATTCATTTCAGTTAGAATGAATTTATTCACAGGCAGACTGACTGCGTTTAGCTGGTTGCCCATTTGAACCAATCAGTTACAGTTAGTCCAAATGCATATCACATCGACAAACTTTCTGTCTTGTGTCAAATATCGCATTCACTAGACAAGATTGGAATGTACACAACTTATAGTTGCAAAGTAAGTCTATAACACGAGGGTTACCAGTGGAAGTCTGTGTCCACCTACCCTTACTTTGGAGACACTGACACGCGAGGAACAACTCGTAAATAGCTTTTTTGGGCTTAAGCTGTGAAAACTCATCAAAACATTTTGCTATACTTACTGGATTCATTTGATAAGACAGCAGTTTTGTGAATGCATTTGCGCACAGAATATATATTGTATGCCTTGCTTTATTTCACACAAAACCTTACGATTCATGGCAGCCATGTTGACATCCTCCAGGTCGCGTGCACCAGTCGGCATGTATGTTTTTCAGGCAAACAACTCTATAGTCCATGAATGGATTCGCAAGATGAAATGATTTTATGGCTGTGAATGGACGGTTTCAAGCTTGAACCACACACCAGGTTATACTTAGTAATTTAATCACCGCAATAACCGAGGAAACCTTTGATCCAAGGTCGCCTCATTTACGAACAGTTGGATAACACGGTCCAATTCAGATGATCTCTGGGGCCAGAAAAACATCTCCCTAAAGGTGAAGATACAGGTGTATATGACAACTGTGAGAGCAGTGTAATCTTTTTATGGCTGCTATGGTGACGAAAAGAAACGGCCTTGATGTGTTGAATGATTCATGTTCGCACCCAGTTGAACTCATCAGATGGTACTGATTAACAAGCAACAGTGTCTTAGGAGGCGTGCGCGTGATGACGAGACCGATATTACGTTAACCGTTCGGCTGTTTTAGGATAGGCAGATTTATCTGACTGGAACATATACGAAGGATGCCAACTACGCGTCTGCCAAACATAGTCTCCTTGCTGAGTATTTTGCGATGCAATACTCGGTAAGCTAGTTAACGTAGATCAAGTCCATTCCTTAAGATGGGGTCTCAGCCACTCATACAATCCGTGGTTACAAACACTAGGGCAGACGGCGGCTAAATCTGATTCGCTGCAATGAACGATGCGGGTTTGGGTAGGCTTAATTTTAGCTCTTCACACTTGCAAAACAAAGTGGTGTATGTAACGACTATCGAGGTGTTTCAGAAGCTGCTGATTATGATCAGCTTCCAGTGGACGTCTGATATGACGATTTGCATAAGTCGACCACAGCACGTTTTACGCCACGACGTAAATTTTATTGAAATTTACAAAACACTTCTTTTTTTCTGTGTGCCTCTGTCTTTTCACATACAAAGCTACCTGGATGGCCGAACACCAGATAGACTGTTTGTGGTGCGTGCGTCTATCCCAATTCGTCCAGGTCACGTGCATCTTGTACGTGCCGGTGTATCAGCCAATCGGCCTTGGCTCCAATTAGACCACCATGAACGCACGGGAGCACGTGACATTGAGATCAGAAGAACTGGTTGGTCGGATAGTGGTACAGTTCACATGGGTGGCTATCGTACCATTGTGATTGGACGTCCTTTGATTGCCCCAATGAGCAGGTAAGTCTGGGTGAAGGTCAAATAAAGATACATCACTCAACAATTCTTAGTACAACCAGACACATTCGTTTGGTTGGGTGATTGGATAACTGCTGCCCCCAACAGATCGGTATGCTGAGCATGCAAGTACCAGCGTGTGTCATATGTTCATGTCCTGTCCTTTCGGTTGTTGATATATATTGTGGCTGGACCGCATGGAAGATACACACCATTCATGAGTTTATCAACAAATGAATAAGTCCACCTCTAGTCTCTGCCTTCTGGAATGTAACACACTGTACCAGAGTTCATGTGTTCACTCGTAAGAACATTTTGAGCTTCTATTCAGCATAATAACCTCATACTACTGCATGGTATATATTGTAGCCCGAATATTTTTCTCTGTCTGGAAGGAAACGCCATTAAGATAAAATAACAATGACCCTTATAAGTTGGATATCAGTCACAGTGGTCACAACGCAGACGAACTTATTGTGACCCAGATCAAAGGGAATACGAAATTGAATTCTCGCATCGTTCGAATTTACCGGTAACATACATCTTTGTCTGAAACGGGAGTAGCACTCTAGCACTAAGTGTGCTGATCACTGTGTCGCTTCAACCAAATACCAGATTACTTATCATAAATGTCAAAGGTTTTGTAGGTTGCACAGAGCAGCCACACAGAATTCATACTCTAGTTTCGGCTGGATAGACGAGGTTATTAGTTCTTGTATACTGGTCGCCTAACTCATAGTAGAAAGTATTCTATCATCTGATTTCCGTGCTAGGAGCTTCTTTCATGTTCGATATATTCCCTTTTACAGCTGAAGAACAAGCAGTAATCAGGTTGCACATCTATAGACTCCGTTCAAGCTTTCAAGTAAATACGGTGGGTTCAAATACAATCATAGTTTGGGGTGCCAAAGTCATAATCGCAGGGATATTGGTTGGATTTACCAAAACAATTACTGTGTCTACTCTTGGCACGATCGGACAACCTGAGCATTACTTACAAACGAATGTGGTTGGGTGGGCACAGTCTTCAACACGGTTTCCTCATAGGGACGTGGCGCTGTTCAACCCCAGGTCACGGCATGGATATGTACGGCAGACGAGCTGCAACAAGAGCAAACTTGAAGTCTAGGCCTCCTTTGCGAAAGAGGCTGGCTTTAAAGGCCTTCTGAATACGAAAGCTGTAACCAGTTGTGAGTGATGCACAGTCTATAAAAATTTTGTATGTCCGTCGGTTAGCTATTTGAGCCAACGGTTAACATTGTTGACCCAGTTACAAGTATAATAGGTTTGTAAATGTTTATCCCTTGGGTGCAGTTAGGCAGCAAAAGGCTAAATTCC
Source organism: Paragonimus westermani (assembly GCA_008508345.1). NCBI lineage: Eukaryota > Metazoa > Platyhelminthes > Trematoda > Plagiorchiida > Troglotrematidae > Paragonimus > Paragonimus westermani. The sequence continues at coordinate 64,678 of QNGE01001804.1, read as the reverse complement.
CAAAGGCAACGTGTATGGTTCGAGATGTTTTATTGTAAGGGCGGTGCGCATAAAAATTGGTAAAGTATAATTTAAGAAGACAGTCAAAAGCGAACATCCGGACAAAGAGATTTAGTATAAGCGTTGACATCTTTGATTTGGCTTATTTGCCCGACCTACTGGCGAATAATTAAAGCTCTCAGTTTGAGATCTGGCGGTCTGGTATTTAGAATAGTGGCGAGACAAACGAAGTTACTGATAGTCGTTACTTACGAATCGTAAACAGAACGCATATGAGGGAACATTTTGCGTTGTGCTGGTGCTCATTAGTAAGTAATTACTGGTATACGGTGGAGTGAAATATAGTGATAGCAAAGAGAGAAGAGGAAAGCGACGCGCAAAATTTGAATCGGCCAAGAGCTTCCTCAACTTCAAGGAAACAGTTTTACCATGGTAGCGTTCAGGTGCACCTCAGTTTACTGTGTGACCATCAAAGGTCAAGGCTTCATGACAGTCCTGAAACAAAACAAACATCGCAGTAGCCCATGTTTGTATCACACAGCTAACTGACAAATTCACGCTTGAGGGATGGGTTGTACAAAACATTCTTTCTGCACATAAGGTCCACACGATACTAAGTGAACATTCATTTTGGGACCCCAGGAGTCATGTTACAACAGCTCTTTAGTTTAGTCATATATCAGGCTTCATAGAACTTCTGGTGAAGTGGATGGGGTGGTTTAGGCGCTCAGCCTTCATTGACCAGACGTATACAGGACGGCCGGCGTAGTTCTGGTAGCACATACGGGATATCAAAAGTGCAGTACTCACGTATGAATGCATTTTACTGATACTCGATGATCTGTCAACTAGTAGATTATCGAGCGAACGCATAAGTCTCTGATGACATCGCCTGACACGACATCTTACCTAGAGCAGTGTACGAAATTGTCCACAGCAAATCAACCATATAATCAGTGTCGAATTGACCTGAGAACAATCAACGTCCCATTCTCGTGCACACTACTAACGAACCGGTCCAACACTAGTGAGCAACACTACGTCTACCCATCAGTGCACTTTGCAGAAAAGCTCCACAATGAGTTCTTGCTCCACACGCCGCAATGCCTTGGAAGACGTCAGTTTCGGATAATGATAATGATAATGCCTACCATTCGAGGGTTCTGAAGACCCATCACACAGTGTGATCACGCTCGTGTTGTGTGAATTAAAATCAGGTGTTCGATCGATCCAAGTGAACAGTCAGCAATGAGAGACAACTTGCAATGCCGTGTACGGTTGCTCCAGTGAATCAGCGCATTTTCACCTTGAACTGTGCAGTGAGTGTTCGCGACTGTTTGTGCAGTAAGTTCTGGTAGCTCGAATCAACGGTGGTGTGATCGTGAAGGTGCAGCTCTCCTCTCACAGTTGACCTGATAGCGATCCGTACATTGTCTGAATAAACACTTGACTTGTGATTTGGGTGGGCTTCGATCAGCATTGAGTCAGTTATGATTGAACTTTCACAAACGTGCTCTTCCGTGCAACCTCACTCGGTGAGATCTCTACTGGTTGGTGCGCCCTGCATATTTCAATTGATTGTTAGATGTTGGTCAGCATGCCGTATTCGATGGAATTGTGTTGAATCGGACGAACCAATGTGGGTGATGCGCGGAGTTGAGTGGATGAATGCTTCGCATTATTCTTTTGAGGTTATGTGAGTGGCGTAAGAGTGGTGATAAGAGACGACCTAACCCATTTCTGCGTTCACATTTTGTGAGTGGATGCTCGGTCTGTGCGTGTGTATGAGGATCTGATTGATTGCAGTGTTTTTCATGCGGTTAATTCATGTTATCTGAGAGCTACAATTGTCTTGTCCTTTTTTTGACCAAGCGCATACATCGATTTCTACATGTCCCGGCAGTCACCGTGATAACGACTCAATTACTTATACCTTCTTTGTTTAGGAGGTTGCTGACTTCTTTCAGATTCATTTTTCTGTAAATTTGTCCGCAAATCAATTTTGAAACCGAGACGGGTAATGCAAGTTTCCCACAGACTGTGATAACCTGACCTTTTTGAATTGATGTCCTTGTTTACACGTTGGTGAGCTGTGTGATTTTTACCCAAAGGACCCTCACCTCAGTTGATTTGCAAACCAGTCGACTTTTGTTTCTTCGTCTCCTAGAAACGACGCGACCGTGAAAACCCATGAAACATACGGATTTTCCGGCTGCCTGTTGCGTTTCCTAGTTCAAGCCGGCACTCTGACCCGCGCTCAAGAAATCGATTTGATCAGTGGGGATCGTACAGAATTAGCTTGGCTCGGCGTGGAACGTCTCCCGTCTGGTCTTTCCGAAGCGCCTTTATGCACCGCAGTCCAGTCACGGTCCACCCAGTCCGCAACTCAAGACAGAAGACTGCTGCAATCCGATGCTCGGCAAGAATCGCCACGTGATCAGATGGATCCTTGTTCAACTCAAAAGCAGCCACCGTGTCACAATGGAGGACTCTGTTTTGCTACTGGCACGGAGGAGTACGAATGCGTTTGTCAACCGGGGTGGCAAGGGCAACGATGCGAACAAGGTTAGTTTGACAATGGTTTGTTAGTCTTCATAAATCCTCTTTGTTGCTTTGATTGATTGCTTTGTTCTAGGCTTTGGCCCCATCAGCCAGATGTGGATGGTTGATTGAGGTCACGGATGCACAGGCCCCTAACGTTAGTACACTGTTCGTAGGTCTGTTGGTTATCCCAGCAAGTGTCCCTGTTTTGTCATCCCACACCCGTGGCTTCAGTTATATCAACGGGAAGTTAAATCGCCGTAAAAAAGTGAGCCAATATGGGTTTACAAACGTCACTAGATCAGTGTATGTATTCAAGTAAGTTTAAGTCTGTTAGTACCTACATGGTTTGTCACTGCTGTCAGCTTTGGTTCGTTTGAATAATTATGGTGTACTCGTTCATTAATCGAAGGCTAACCTCGAGCCACTTATCGAAGATGCAATCTGTGAATACATGGAGGTGCAGTTAAATTAAGATGCATTGGACCCCTCTATTCCAAATAACTTCACAAGCAAGATTACCCTTTTCGACTTAGACACCATCACCGATTCTAAAGCTCTGTCAAATTTATTCGTGGTGTGCGTCTTCCAGTTTACGCGGAACAATTGACCTACTCGCATCTAAATTAACAACCCCATCGGTCGGCTGGTGGATATGTTTGATCTCGCTATCTTGCACGACTGTTACCTGTGCAACATGCTTTGAGATTCAACTTCACGATGTCCTGAATCGTTAGGTGATGTCCTATGGAGCGCGAAAGTGGACAGCTTTGGCGGGTAGATATGCACAGTTGAAGGCTGCGCAATGCATTTTTTTCTCAGAAATCATTAAGGTGGAATTCATCCACATCTCGGACAGCCTTCATTACAAGTGACAAATGATTTTCATTCTTTTAAGTTGGTAGAGGCGTTCCGAAATTGCGGTTTGATAGCCGGGGACCTAATCAATCAAGTAATTGATCCACACAGTTGTTTGGTAAATTCGTACGGGCCAATGAGAATAATGAACTGTAATTTATTCACTGACATTAGAAAAACTGTGGTTTCAGTGAAAATATAAGGCACAACATGAGTTCGCATCGAGGCGTGGCACCCGACAATAATTTATACATACTCACTGATCAGCTATGGTTAGAATAGGGTTGATGTTAGGGGGCATGATAGACCCGGGTGTTCTAACCTTACCAGCAGTGCAAAATCAGATCACGAGACTTGAGAGCGTACATTGGATTTTCTACCATTCCGTAGGTGAGCACAAAAAGTGTGTCACGTTAACCATAATATGACCAGTCTGACAATCAACCAATCAGAAAGCAGAAACCTACTGACCCAATTTAACCAGACTACCGACGGCTGGTAAGAAAAATAGGCAAGTGGTAGGATAAAAATACATCGACCATCTGCAACAGTGGAAACGTGCCCGCAACACCTGGTGGTGTGGAAGAGAAGAGAATAGGGGTAACGCCATGGCAAGGATTGGCGAGCTGTTGTGTTTCGGTGTTGTTGTCACTTCACTTTGCGTCACGTGTGGGACGAGTCACATGGGTAGGCGCGGTCCCATGAATACCGGGAGCTGTTCGTGAAGCCAATGTAGGTGGCTGTATGCGTAGGTGGGGCGAACATCAGCTCAATTCGAATGACAGTGAAAAGGATTGAGCGAACCTGACTATAGCTAAGGACAACGTTGGCATGAAATATATTTGATCGTCCAGATTGCTGTGCGACTTCGGCTAATGCCTACTGGGGCGCTGCAGTAGCGAACGGCGTATGGTGCTTATCTTATGGGTAACAGTTAGTAATCTAATGAGGTGACTGATTGCTTCGATTGGCCAGTGAACTACTAGAAATTTCCACCTAGGTGTAGAGAGGTATTTAGAAAAAAGTACAACACAGTGTTACTAGATTCTCATGGTGGAACATGTTACGACCTCCTGAGAGAGGAAGGCAAGAACGGACAGGAAGACCGCGAGCAGTACCTCAATCACGAATGAAACGCAACGATATCGCAAACGATACGAATAATCGGAACGCAAGTACTCGGACCCAACTCTCGTAACTTAGACCCCCCCCAACAAGAAAGGAAAAAGACGGCCTTCAAACGAGTTTTATTTGCTGCTCAGCGCGAAGACAAAACAATGGCTCAAAACGGCTGTATTTATAGGTTTTCAGAGGCCTTGGTCCTAGGACACTGAACGGACCAGTCAGAAGCAACCGCGCGAACTCGAATCATCCAGAACGATGGTGGGCATTCGAGTTCTCAAAATAGAAGCATCTATTTCCCTTGGGAAATATAGCGAGTTTTGGGGGAAAAGTGCTTTTCCCAACAGAACCACAAGACTTCTTGACCTCAAAGTAATTTAATGTCACTGAGTACATGAAAGTATACTGATTCATTTAAACCAGTTATGGAAGCTAAAGAACACAGCTGACATGTCTTCTAGTATCTACGGAATGCTATCCTGCATGCGATGAAGCTGCACGTTGAGACAAATTATGCAATACAAACTAAATGAATTGGTGCGGAAAAACTAGCAGTAAAGACCTAAAATAATGACGTTTTACCGTCAACGTTGCAGCGTCAATTCCTGGACTGTTCCTGTGTAACACGACCGAGAATTACTAAGTAGCTGAGTGTGTATCACCGAGTTCGTCAGTAGTTTTATTTGACAGCAAAGCGTTAGTTTTGTTCTGTTGGCGACATTTGAGCGTTGTGGTTTTATTGGCTTCTCGATTTCTTTGATACGATTGGTTAAGATGAACTGTTCTAGCTCGGTCTGTCACCCAATCAGAAGACAGTAGTCGTCCTCCAAGAATGCTGACAAAATTTAGTCAACCAACGCATCCGAAGGATCGACTGATTGGGCAGGAACTCCGAAACTTTTTGCACTAAAATCACCCAATGTTACTGCTGATCACTGAAATTATATTACTAATATACAGCTTAACAGATTTCCCCATGTGAAAAGAACCCAGTTACGAGGAATCTGGATTTCGGCTGAGCTCAGATTGGCGGCAGTAATGGACTTCAGTGTGGATTAATTATGAACTCCTGGCGGATCAGCCGATACTTAGGTCTTTGCGGATTCCATACAGGTTGGGTGTGTAACTGAGTCCGAATATGAACTCTCTGAGTGTACGGCTTATTTTGAGTATGTTTTGGCATGACCAGTGATGTTCGTTTTGCGTGTGCTGTTTGTGTTCCTAATTTGAGTTAGGCTTTTTCATGCTTTGGTCACTTCTAAGTTAGAAATTCTGCTAAGCTACTTATTAACGATAAAGTTAGGTCCCACAAGTCATCACTCGTCCTTGTCTCCTTGTTGTATTCTGCATTGCGTTTGTGTTTCAGTTGTCAGCATCATCCCACAATTTCACGGGACAAGTTTTATACGGTTGATGGGGCCGACAGGGAAGCAAGCAATGCAAGGAAAACGGTTGTTTATTGAACTGGGATTTTTAGTCACAAAGACTCCAGGTAGGTCACATCAGTCAGGTAAGCCATATACTATAGTAAATGACGGGTTTTTGAAATGTCGCTCTCGATACATTAGTGTGTTAAGCTGATAATTTAATGAAAAAGCACGACCCCGAATTTCAACCATTCTTTTTGACTAGATTCGTGCACTGCCTGGTGCGAATATTTTTTAGTTACTATTATGACATAAGTACCCATTGCTTATACATTTTTGTATAAAAAAACATATAAGCTCAAATCAGTAAGGATACTGTGTGTTTCCCCGTCTCGCTCCGAAGTGGTTGAGTTGAAGTGCATTCATAGCTGATGTAGCTGGCAGAGCCCGTCCTTGTCCAAATCACTGATAGAATAGAGGATGTTTTGGGTTAGCCAACGTTTTCACAGTTTCAAGGTTAACTCGACTCACTCACTGTGCTAATTCATGTCGTAATCTCATGAGGATAGTGGCATCAATTCTAGGTTATTTTTATCAGCACTATAGTTCCTGAAACGAGTAGGAGTCATAGATAATCGAACCTCAGTAATTGCTACGTGGTCATCATCGTGCGAATTTCAACAACAAAATGGTCGTCTTTGCATTAGACCATTTTTCATTTGGAGCATCAGTGGATGATGATTAATAAATTAATATATGTTATTCAAATCTAGTGTCAGTCAGCCAAACACATTTAAAGTAGGCATCATAAGAGGCTACCTTACATTTGAACGAGGTCTTGGGAATATCATAATATTGGATCGTCAAAGATGCCAAACTATTCAGCGCCCGTCTAAGTCATTTTAGCTTCGAGGATAATGGAGTGCGTTAGATTAATTGAGGTGCCAGTGTCTCTCAATTTTGAGAAGGTAGAACTAAGGTAAAGGGCTTTATGTGGTTACAACATGACGGTAAAACGCAGCACAATGCGTGAGGTATCCGCTTCTATTTTGGTACGAAATCTGCAGCATGATATATGAAGTAGCTTCATCAGCGGTACCGGGGAAGCCGCCAGTTCCCCGAAAATATTGTGTAACAAAGGCTAACAAAGTACGCTGGCGAGTGACCGACATAGTTGCCACGGTCATGCGCCACTTCGTCCTTCAACCCTTGTGCAAAATCTCTGGCACCCCACCTACGCGCCTCCACGCTCACATGCCTACATCCCACCTATGCGCATCACTGTACTGTTCGGCTCATTTGGTCCGCCTTTGAGTTGGTCTTCGTATTGGTCACAAACCCTTTGGATACGATCTGGTTTGTGACCGTGTTGTCTTCGGATTGGGTGACGTAGGGGAGGTCTGTCCGGTGGCCAGCCTTCTCTCCGTGTTCATGCGTTAGCCTCGGATGGTTGGGTTGGCCGGGAAGTTTCGAACTAGTCGTGCATACTCCGTTGTTCGTTATCGTTGACTGTCGTTCCGTTATACTTCGTTCCACTTACCGTTACTCCGTTATCTGTTTACGTGCTCGTAGGACGTTGGACAGTTATGACAAGCGGCAGTTCCGAATGGTCGTGTTGGTGTTCAGGTACCGATGAACTACGTACTGTGTTCCACAGTTACTACTGTTTCAACAAGGTGATGGCGTTAGCACCACTGTTAGACAACGGAAGGTAGAATGCTTCATAGTTACGAGTCCATGGATGCCGAATTTCTCAGTGACTATCACTTTCCACGACATTTGCGTACGTACCTTCTATCCGGAGCAAATCTATCTAGCGAAGTAAATCAGGGTTCGAACCAGTTCACGCTTGGGCTAGACAAACCTGGAACTACGAAATGCTTGGTACTGTTAAGTCCAATTGTGCTCACTTGATAGACCGACCGTAACATAAGGCTACATCTAAGGTGCTGTGGATGAACATTTAGGAAAGCTAAGGAACTCAGCATGTTCTTGTTTACCGATAATTTTGATTTTAGTAATTCGCTGCTTTACCGATTCCAGTATAGTTGCCGCCAACTGTTTTACACCAGTGGGTTTTGGAGTGTATTCGATGTAGTTGGGATAGATATATGCTTTACCTGTGGCATCTACGTTTTTCTTCAAATGATGAACGATAGCGCGATCTACCAGCTGACCAAATAGACAGTCCGCAAAACGCCAATGGTTTGTACGCAGCCATTTTCCTGGACGCGGAACCTGACCTTTATTGTGCAGAATATCAGTAACCGTTCTAGTTCGGACACTGATACTCCTATGTATAGCTGAGTTTGATCGATCCACTTGCGGATTACATAACTCGCCACATCAGAGATGAGCAGCATTGGCTATGCTGGTGTTGTTACATTCGAAGTTGTGAACTCCAATTTCACATTCTTCTACTCACAAGTTCACAGTAGTATGTTCTCAACTCCGAATTTTACGTGACTCGTCCGTTTGTAATATTCGCAATTGCTCCTGACTGCGTGATACGGTGAAATTTGTTTTACTTCAATAAACACCACGTCGTACGTGATCAATTGAACTGTATTCGGCTTTCCTACTACTTCAATCCCTAACATATTCTACCACATTTGTTTAAATGAGTAGCTGTAACCAGCAGCATGTTTTACCGCTGGAATTAATCGGACACTTTGTCACGTTTCTGCTGCTCTGTTGTATGCGCTTGTAAACCTGGTCGTAAGTTGCTGTATATTTAAATTGTTTATTACTGAATCTGTAGAACCACGTTCGATATCGGTATATATATTTGCGCATAATCTTCTGCCCTCTGTCCATTTTAAGATATATACATACATATATATCCAGCCCAGACCGTGCGTAAGATTAGGCTACTAGGACGCATATTTAACATGAGTTATTAAGCATTTTGATCAGCACGAAGCTACCTCACAAAGGTTTTGGACCATTTATTCTGGTTATTTGAGAAGTTATGTCATTCACTTCGTAGGGACGAATTAAACCTATTTCCAGAGGTACACCATACTTATGAAAGTTAGGTGAGCTTTAAGGTTTTTGCTTTGTCTCGCTGGATGCAAATAATTTAACTGTCATCTTATCGGTGTGCTGAGCTTCAGCAGGTAGGTATCTTACTTGGACACTAACCTAATTTGACCATTCTTAAATTACTGGGGAGTAGTAGGGCATTTCGTTTCCCATATAAGTTGAACTTCATCAACAGCTGATCCCAGTTGTCACACTCCGATAGGCTTTGCAGTAGGGCCTTTTCGAAATGAAGCCCTAGACTCGATTTAGTCAATGCCTAATGTGTGGTCAGTGGTGTAGTGGTCAACACGGTTGTCTCATAAAAAAATGGCGGGAGTTTTAGTCCCAGCCGTGGCAAGAACATGCGCTACTGACATGCTCGAGTTTAATGCTTGTTTTCGAAAGGCAGCGGTTGGCTGGTAAGTTTATCTGAATGTGAAGGCTGTGATGAAATATGATCAATTTGCGACTTGGAAATAAACCGAAACCCGACTACTCATCAGTTTGGTGGGGTGGACGACACTTACAGGATCGTTTTCACTGTGCACTTGCACGAGTCCTTCTTACAATTCGTTCAAGCTGTGTTTGCGATTATGCTTCCGGTTATGAACAGGGCAGGATTGAACGTAGTGTCACTACTCGTGCAACTGGAATACATCAGGTTGGTAACAACACTCCTCACCAAAGCCCGACGCTCTGCTCCCATTGACTGATTTTTGCTGACATGCTTCGCGTACGTTTCGTTTCTACAGTCTATTGTTTGCATACACCAGTGTATTAGGTAAGTAATATTTCATCATCCAATGTGCTCACATTCTAGGTCTGCTGTTTCTCGTACCCCCGAGTGATACGGCCGGGAACGACCAATTTATTGCAGCATATGTGAACACTGAAGGAAGCCTGGTTGTCACCGGACGTATGGGCAAAAGTCAGCCTCGGCTGCGCACGCAGCCATCATGGCCTCCCTCGACGGACTCCCATAGCAGTATTATAATGTTACAATATAACGTTACCGTCCAAATGCATCAATGGCACACGCTCATCATTGACAAGCGGAACAAGGCCTTGATTGTACGGTTGGATGATCGACCGAAACAACGTATTAGACTGGTAAGGAGCTCTGTCCCCTTTGAATTGCTTCATATCACTTCGTGTTGGCCGGAATTCATATCCAAGTTCCACAATGTGTGTGATCATAGGAGTTAGAATTCAAATTTATGCAATTGGCTTCCGATGCTTTTTCGTAAGTCAACATTTCACAGCGACTTTCTCTCTTGTGATTGAATTTATTGCGTGCGTATTCCTAACGAGACACTAACCAGTATCAACTCATTGGGTTAGTCGATAGATCATTGATTGTATCGCCGATTGTTTGTGATAGGGTGGTCTACATTGTAGTTCACCAGCGATTCCAGATCCATGTAAACAAAAAAATGTAACATGGCTACTGTGTCTTGTTAACCTCATTTCTACACTTCTCACTAGTTCCTCTTCCGTCTCACAATGGACACGTATGCTGTACAGTAAACGTTTGGTGCCTCTCTACAACTAACCATTGCACCCGCCCTGCAACACACGTATGAATTATCCCAGTATAGTGGGACCTCGGACGCAGTCTGGCAAATTGATCAAACTTAGAACACCTTGAAAAACATCCACTGGATGGCGCGTGCCACTGCGATATGGAACATGGGCTCCACACACCTGGTTGATGCGACAACCAGATGTGTTTACATGACTTCGTTATGGCCGTTCGCCATACGATCTCCTCCCCTCATAGAACGTTGTGATACCCGTCTGATTTTTTGAAACACATCTGAGCTCGCGCGCTCCGGGCCTGTGCGATTGATTGACTGATTGATCGGTCGACCAAGAAATTCAAGTATTTTCGGGGAACGTAGAGATGATATTCGAGGCGCACAGTATGTCATGCTTCTAATGGTTGACCTGATCACTTTCAAGTTAGGTTGCACGGTACGCGTGGAAACGCACGCGTTGTCAGTTAATCTTCACCCCAGCCTTATTAACTCGACGTCATCATCTATTCCACGCAAAGAAGATGCCTCACGAAAATCGGAACAATGAAAATACAAAAATGCGTGTATGCTCAAGGTTCAATGCAATCGCCGAATTTTGAGTAAACCCACTAGCTTCTCAACATCTGGTCTAATGTCACATAAAAGACACCATGGATCCTATTTCTAAAAGTCAAGATACTCTCGTATGGTGTTGTTACACAACGTTCTGGTAACTCTCCTGATTTCCTCACACTGTCCCCCAAGAGACGATATGCGCCATCTTGAAACATACTAGTCAAGTGAGCTTGTTTTTCTAACGCTCGTCGGTGTGTCCAACTTTCTGAGGCATATGAGAAAGGATTGTGATATAAGGCTGCCCAGTTTAGTGACATGCCATTTATCGCCGGGCTTATGCCTATCTTCGCTAAACACATGGTTCACAAATGGTTTAACGCACTGTTTAGAGTATTCTCGAAGTGATCAAGGTGGCATGTTGAGTGACCAACGTTCAATTCAGCTTGAGACCTAAATTGTTGCTGTTTCACATGCAAGACAGATAGTGAAATTTGGCGCCAACTAACCGTAGATTATAATCGGTCGACAATGGTGGGAATAAAGATAGGAGCAGAATAAAAGCCAATCCTGTCCATCTGCACGAAGAACGATTACACTGGAATTGCCTGGCCGGTTTTTTTTTTCAAACTGGTCGAATTTTCTTTAATCGGCCAGGCCGTTTCATACTGAGCGCCCAAAACACATATGTTGTCCCATTGAATATTTACGGATTGGTCTTGAAATTCCTGAAAACTCGAAATTTGTATAAGAGTTACATGGACAAACCGAGCCTATCGATCGATGATAAAGTTGATTTTCACATTATTCAGTCAGTACTGAAAGGTCGTTGAAGATATGAAAACAAAAATTTAGAAATGTCATGTTTCGTGTTACTCTGTGCATGCGGTGTAAGTTAGTGAGCGGTACATCCGATCACTTAGAGAATCACCACTTCGGGGAATGTTGGCGAGCGATCAGGATAGCAGTTTAACTAACCGTTTTAGGATATGGAGTAGTTGGACGTTCATATGCTAGTTCTATTACGAAAGCGGTATTCCATCTCATTAAAACATACGAACGGACGGGGGTGATCATTGTACACCAGCAAGCGAGATGACCGTCCTAGTAAAGAATGAGACTAGGGTTTGACTAGGGAAAACTGAGAAAGACAAATGTTTACAATTTCGAGTGTACCCTTCAAATTCTTGAAGGATGTGAAAGAAATCCGACGGATTGAACACTGAGATGTTCTGTAACTCAAGAACTCGATAGTAACCTGCCGTCTAAATCATTAACCAATGTTTGTTGAAATCGAAATTCCTTAAGTTTTCAAAATTTTTGTTCACGTACAACCCCGTGTACTGTCGTGCATAGAATCATAAAATTAAACTAGTTGCACGCTGCAAATGTTCTTGTGTGTACATATTACAAGTAATATGAGACAGTTCGTTTTCTACATGGATTAGTAAACTAAGCGCACGTCATGTTTATTACACCGCTTTGACTTACAGATCCTAAACGGGACAATTGTCTTGCCATCTGCTTACACTTGTCTGCGCAGTTTGAGTTTTCCTTATTTTCCCTAACGTTCCCGAATTCGACGCAATGGAGCAACCGACCTAAGGATGTCTGACAACAAAATGGGGTAACCGAGACCGAATCAGTCTTTCAGTAATTCATCGGAGAGGAACTGAGGAATCCGTACGGTCACAGTGACAGACGCATATAGGATTTTCAAGTTGACCATCACTCACATTTGATTGTAGCCCTCGCATTCAGATAGACTTTCCAGCCAGCCTCTTTCGAAAACAAGCACCAGACTCGAGTTTCGCTCTCATTAGAGCTCGTCAGTAGTGCATATCCTCGCCACGGCCNTGTGAGTGATGGTCAACTTGAAAATGTACCAAATCCCCGACTACTCATCAGTAGTCTTATAGGATTGTGATTGGTGTAAACAAGTGGTGTAAAAAATGATGAAGCACAAGCAAGTGTGATACAGTGAAGGCGATAAATCCGCACCACTTTCCATTCATAGTTGGGCGAAAAATGTGATTTTTTGTGAGGAGTTGTACACTCCTATTTCAGGCAGACCAATGCAACGAAACTCATCTGAGTGTAGGAAAACATCCACGGAGAATAGCTGTATGTTAGTAACCGATAAGTACAAGTTTCAAAGGCGAAATCACACATTCCTACTTAGCGTTATATAGTATGAAGCACTGTTCGGGTAAGTTGGCAACAAAGTTTGTTGCATCACTTAACACTACTTCGAAATTCAACTCTTCTATAATCAAGCTTCGTAGTATTCCTTAGCACTGTTTGTGCCGCCAGGCAATACATCTACCCCTCCCAAATGCAACCAGCAAGAAATGCAAATACCTCAGGCTACTGGAAAACAATGAGTAGTGAGATCTTGTTTTGATGACTAACCGTAGCATCCTCCACACGGTTGACACTACTGCACCCAAATAGTAAGCAAGGTCTATACCCAGCTTAACCGAACACCATGCATTTTGTTACCAAATTCTTACTGAGATATTCTCATTCGGATTACTCACGCCTTAGATACATTTTATGTACCGAATTATCAGGTTAGGTACTGAATGTTGGTTTTTAATGGGCATCGAAAGCTGACAACACCACACCTCAAGATCACAACCGGTATACGGATGTGCATGGATTGAACCGCGTACAGTTGGATTTTGAGTGATAGGTTATGGAATGACATTTAACCTCTAACTTCCAAAATTTTTGTGTATTTTTGAGCCGATACAAGCGCTTGGAGTAATAGAAACAGACAAGACTTGCTTCATAGTTTTTATAGAGCTTAACATTCACGAAAATTTGCTCTCAGCTATTACAGCATACGACTAAAACTCCGTACTGAAGTTATTCATACCTTCTATTGCAAGCAGCTGCTTCGTACACGAGACGAACACTTACCTACGTTTTGACGTGCATTTTTCAGTGTTAAGAAAAACACATTTCTCCAAAGCTAAGCGGAAAAAAGCGCAATATTGCACGACTGCGATGTTCAAGGTGAATCAAGTGCCGATATAACAAAGAGGAGCTGTTCTTCCTTTCAACGATCGGTTAAGAATGAATGAAAAGAATTCGTCACTGAACGAAGCTACTAATTCTCATAAGTGATAGTTACAAGAAATCTCAATATTAAGCAAATCGTGTTACAAACTTCTAATTCAACATACGGGGATTGAAATGGCTGTACGGGAGGAAGTAAGCTGACAGATCCAGTACGAGCTGCTAACCAACTGAAGATGTGAACACAATGTCGTCTGTGTAGACCGAGTATGAACTAGAGAATTGTGTTTATACCGCGACCGAATGCTGAACCGTTTTATTGCCACTAAAATCCCACTACGCGACCCTAGTGTTTCTCTTGCTTAACTTAAATCCGACTACCGCTGATGGTTTTCTGTCTAATTATTAGCTTGATAGTTGCAGGTGTTAGAGCGTGCTCGTTCGCGTGTGCACACACCGAGACAGCGGAAGTGTGCACATGCACACACACACACACACGATCTGATGTACGGGTTCGACACTATGGTCTTGTAAGCTGACTAATTTTGCGTACTCATGTTCGTTCCAACCAATAAGCATTTTAAATGTATTCCAAGCGGTAGTTCTTAATTGAAACACGGAGTATTACAGTGACGGTTTTTTGTGTGTAGGCCCTGTATCTCCTATTCAAACACAAACAGATGCACAACAGCATCCGCAGCTGTCTTGCAACTTATCGGTACACGTTGCTTAATGAGAGTCGAGCTTGACTCAAACAAACTAAACTATCTTACACACAAGATTGCACTTGCTCGCAGGATATATGTGGGTTTTTGTCTACAGTTTTGGTAATGGAACGGTTCACATTTTGGCACTATAAGTAGGTCGTTTTTATGTTTCCAGATGATGACCAACACACTAACAAAATTTTGAAATGTACTGCTTCGTTATTTGGAGTTGCACAACTCGGAATGGGGTCACCACCACAGTTTAAAAGACATTCTTCGATAGATGCATGTAGATATTGAACAAGTGAAGAGATATCGTGATTTTCGGAACTCAAGAAAGTTGTGTTATTGGATGTATACTTCATTCAATTAGTGATATCTTCACCAACATGTGTTTAAGTAGTGAGTGTCAGTAGTTTCAGGGTGTTTCTGTCAAGAAAGCGCTGGAAGGACCGGATAATTTATTAAGCGAAGCGGAAGCCAGTGAGCCAAGGATGCGCTAGTTTTTTTCTGTCAAACAAACTGCATGTTAACCTTGGATAAAATTCGCGCGTTTATTTGGGAATCCCGTCCCCAAAGCTTCAGAAAACTTGAATAGTAGGCAATCTAATAACTTTATAGTTCCTTTTTTGGGGGGTGTTGGCGTACTGCAAACATTCATCCAAAGGTTTTGAAATTTATTCATAGTGTTTACAGTTTGACCACGAAGTGAAACCTGCAGTGAGGCTAATGTGTTTGTGTATCCTGGTAACGACCATTGAAACACTATCTGGTCCAACAGCCTTGGCAGATTTTGCTTCAAATAACATGTCGTGTATGTTTTGGGATCGGGTGAATTGTTTGAACAGAAGCCTCTATTTATTTGTTGGGTGAATGCTTATGAATTGTCGTATATACGTGTGTATAGTGCACTATTCACTTGTAACTAAGTCCAATTCATCTATGTGCGCTTTACTCAGGAAATTAAGTCACAGTTTTATTGAACATAGCGTGTTTTTTTTCGTGTCCGCTCGAAGTACCCAAATTATGCGAAGGAGGCTGTTTCGTTTAAAGAAGTTCCAGGCTCAGAAACACGAACACCTACTGCTTCCGAGTCCTCCTCAAATCTCAAGGTGTTGTGTAATCGTTTTATGGTATGCTATGATAGTAAAATTTCTTAGCGGTCCCGAATGAATGCCAAAGGATCAATTCTGCCTGTTTAGCTTGTTTCTATCCTTCGGTTCACTCAACGACAACCATGCCTCCACAAGACAAGCATGTGCGCGTGTGTAAGTCTGAAGCCCTCTTTGGCTCACTCGATTAAGTTATCAGTTTGTTGGTAGTAAAACGTGAAAATAAACATGTTCCATGAATTCTGAACATTCGTTTCCATCACCTTCTTCCTCTCCTTTGTGTGCCCGAAGATTCTACCACAATTTCGAAAATATCTCAAAAAACAAAAGCAGAAAGTAAGTGAAAATGTTTTCCCCGTTTTGTAAATCATTAAACATACCTGTTTCATAAATTGTCAATTTGGTCAAAAGTTAGAACTAAAGCAATTGGTGAATTCGCGGCCATATTCGGGAACGACTACAGCGAACACGCACCTGTTGGTGTCAAACAATAGACTATATGCGACAATGTGTATGTGACAGATAGGGCTCACAGAGAGAGAGGGCTACATTCTGTCAAGTGGGTATGGCGTAGCTGAAGCTTAGTTCAGGCTGAAGAAACTGTTGGATGTTAACAGTCAGCCCGTTCTCATCAACCATAAACGTGCAACAACACATTGTTAGCCGCATAAACTAACCACACGAAGACAACACAAAGATTAAAATTAAAATTATAGGTCCCACTATTGCAAACAATGAAAATCATGGCTGACCAAAATTCATTATGGGTTGTACTCATATATATATATATGTAAGGTAAACAACAGACGCGTATTACTCGGGCTCCCAGCAGCTTCAACAGACAAACTTTGATTGTGTAGCTGGGCCGTGAAGTGATAAATCGGATCATCCTTGAGTCCATCTCTGAGCGGTTGGTGGGCCATCGATAATACAAACAACCATGCAGTTACATCAGCTGTTCTGAAACCTATCTGGCTATTGCCTGGATTGCGATAATGATTACTTTGGTTTTAACTCATTGTGGCTTAACCGATAAATTACTGAACAGGTCAATTTGATTTCATCCAATTGTCTCATAAAACGAAACCCCAGTTTACTACCACAGCGTGAAACAGCAGGAAGTTGAGTGTGCAATTCCTAATCGATTTAGAAGAGACCAATTAGTGGAAACCCCTGGCTTTTGCTGAACTGGAACCAGCGACAGGAACAGAATGGGTAACTGAATTGAACTTTGGAGATTCTAAGTTCTCAGCATAGCTTTGTAGATCAGCTGGTGGAACACTTGCTGCATGTGGGATTTCTGTTCCCTCCTGTGTTTGAGAGCAGATGAAGCGTGCTTTTCACAATTAAGTTTCTTATGTTAAAAAAATACTTCGAACTACATATAGGTAAGACACAACCGAATGTGGCTGAGCATTCACGTATAGTGATTCAGTCGTGCCTAGTGTTGGGTCAATAGCGCACTGGTTAACACGGTTGCCCAATGAGAGCGTGGCTGGAGCTCTAGTCCCGGCCGTGGCAATGGTATGCACCACTGACGAGCTCTTTTTCGGAAGGGGCCGACCGGGAAGTCTATGGGAATGCGACCGCTGCGATCAATTGTGGGTGATGTTCAGTTTTACCCATAGGTAACGCGATTTCGTAACTTAACTTCACGATACGCCTCATGTCTAACCGCTTTCACAGAATAGGGTCTAAAATAGTTCAAAATTTGACGTGATATAGGCGCCAAGTTTACCGGCTTGACCGGTGTCATGTGTATTTGTATGAACTCTACGACTCTGCACTTTTTAATCGTCGTGAAAGGCCGATTGGTTACCAAAGCGACTGATATTAGAAAAGGGTATTGGAAGGGTATTAGTTTTTTCGAGGCGCCTTAGGAAGAAATCCACTTCGTTTTCCAACATACTGTGGAATTAAAATCCTCACTTGCCGTTAAAAATAGGCAGTATATAAATGATTCGTCCCCAAAGAATTTGCATCCTTACACATGTGTGCATGAGCTCATAAAGAGCCTTTAGCTGGTAGGTCGATTGTGTAGAAATAAACTCAAGGTTGCTGAAAGTGGCGGAACAGGACGGTGATTGAAGGTATAGCTTTGAAGTTCGAATCACTGTGATTGTATCACGAATAATTAATGGAATGAGTGGAATTCGGTAGTCTAGTTTGCGTTCTCTCAACGACGGATCCCGTCGAACCGACCATATTACTCGTGAGTATTAGCACTTACACGTTAAACAGTAACCTCAGTGGATTTCAGCTTGAATTATTGGAGGAATTCACTGCGGGATATGAATCCCCTGGATAAATCCGTGGATTGGGTATAACACAGTTAGATGGATGGACAATCGAATTGTGATGCGGAAGTTCTTAGCTCCGGATATGAATTCGTAGCCCCATTGGTGGGACATATACTACATAGGAGTATACAGTTTCTCTTGTTAGTTCGAATCAAGCCGGTGTCTACAGTTTTCACAGCCAGTTGTCATTAGATTCGTGTTTGTCTTGAACAACTCAAAGTGAAGTAAAAGGAAGGAATGGTAGTTTAAATCTTTGAGTAATCAATAGTGAACACATTTCGTGTGTGTATGTACTGACCTATCCGAGTCTTTTTTCTATGAATTGATCTCTGAATTTTTACATCTGGTCGACGAAACAACGCGACATCTAGGAATGAGAGCTTGTTATGATGTCCTAACTCACCGGTAAACTTTATATTCCGGTGTGCTCTGTTGAACTCATCAAGTATGATCTGGGGATCATCGCCGTTTAGAATGAGACAAAAACGTTCATCCGCATAGCACTTGTGTATCGAAAATAGGTTTGTAAAATAGCTGGAAAACAATGAAACAGTATTTGTGCTAACGCAGAAAACAGATTATACCAAGGACATGATGTTTGTCGTTATTCTGATCAAATGGTCTATGTCATTCTTCAAAACAAGCCATTGCAATCCAATTCTCTTGTTTTGTTCGAAGCTTCTTGCGTTCGATCTTTCAAAAAGCCCTATCTACTTAGGAGGATACGATCTGCAAGATGATCCGGCAACATTTCTGGACATCCGTACCGGAATGGTCGGTGCAATTCAAAAGGTCAGTGAAGTTCGTATAGTATTACTAATAATTCATGGAAACTAGGTCTCGTGTATACGTTTTAACAGGCTAAACGCCTGTTCGACTGGCAGCCTGAAATCAGTTGTGCATGATTCCGCCAGGGGCCATACACCTTAGGTCCATCTTCCCTAATGGTTTCTGAAGTGTTCACGTTCATTCACTTTTTTCTCAAACAGCCAACTTGCTCATCTTTGTTGATGATCACCATGCCTATTGTTAATAAGTGGGATGGATTCTTTTGCAGCGTGTATTTCCAAGCAATCGGAAACACTGAAGTCCTCGGGAGAGAATGACCTGTTGGACCCCACTAGGAATGATGGATTCAAGAGCCCAGGAGAGGGACAAAGGGTTAAAACAGAGCTAGCCTTCACAGGTGGCGCAGTGAACGTCTTGTTCTAAATGCTGGGTACAAACATTAGGGTACTGAAGGCACACCATGCTTTCGAGTGGTTCTTTATCTTTCTCGACCTTACGGGAGAATGCGAAGACTATTACAGGTAAGCGTCAGATCACCAAAATGGTGTATATGAGAGAGCACCGTTTCTTCTTCAGTTTGCTCATTGTTCGAGGGGTAGCAATGCAACAACTGGGAAAATAGTTCTGCCTAGCGTTCGTATAATCTTCTCCGACTACCTAAGCACTCTTGGGCCGACAACAGTGTGATATACAACCCTATGAGTATGACTATTTGTTTTTATATTACGATTCCCTTTGACTCTGACGTAGTTAGGTGAATGTCCTATTCACTGCGGCCTTCTGGAGCAAAACAGTGTGAAAATTTCACAATTAAATGAGACTATCACAAAAATACTCCACGACCATAAATTGATGCTTAGAATGGTCACGTGTACAGGAAACTTGGCAGTTTAAAGTATTTAACCATGAACCATTAGATGTGATTTCCCCAAATTAGTTTCAGGCGGCTTTCGTTTTTCACACTATAACGATAAATATTGTTGATGTTGGGTTGTTCTCCAGGTTATCTGATAAGCTGTGGTTCCCTCGACCTGCTAGGTGATATCGTCAGTGTAACACGAATTGGACTCGAAGTTGCGCTGACTGTGCTCCTTAGCATGGTGACGAAGCACTTGCAAGCTAGTCAGCCACATCGGAAAATAACCTAACATCAACACTGTCACATTCTGAGCTGCAAATATTTTCAACCACTAATGGTCACAACCATTTTTGTTTGACGTCTCAAGTCATGTACATAGTCTACATGCTGTTCGGTGCTCATATCCAATGTACAACGTTTGAGGAAACCGGCGGTCGAACGTGTCCCCTTGAGGGTCCATCAACTGCATCCTCATTGCTAGTGTCACCTGGATGCTCAGACTCGGTTTTTTATCTTATGATCACTTAAATACAGGTTGAGTCGAAGGTGACGCCTTAGAGATAAACAAACTTGGTTTTTTTGTTTTCCCCTCTGCTTGTGGAGCGGATTTTAAAGGTACGCAGGTGCGGAGAATTTTCATTTATGAAAGACCGCATTTTTTAATCTTTATTTATCCTGTTTACCTTTTTGTTTGTCAATCAGATCAATATAAACGGCGCGGAGGTCATTCTGGCCGGACCACCAATTTCTAACGTTCCCACTGGTGAGCGGCTTAAAAATCGTAACGCCGAATTTTGGATGAACGTCTCTCAGTGGCAAGGACCACCTTGTGGACCAGCTTACAGTCCATGTGGCAGGGACCAACTGAAAAGCGTGTGTCGACCACTCGGGCCACGTGCATCCTGCGCGTGCACCACCCCCTTGCGATTGTGGCATATTCTGCAAACGCAGCCAGGCACCTCGGACGATCGAGCGGAGCGACAGGCCTGCGAACAACGTCAGGTAATCTCCCTTTAAATGGCATTCAATAAAAGGACCCAGTACTCTCACTATTCAAACCCATAGATAAGCGCAGTAATTAGCCCGTTACTAAGTCTGTGGTCGTGAGTGCATGGTCTAGTTTCTCCAACTGTCCACGTTGTCTTGGTTCGTAAAGCTTTTCAGTATTCTGCTCTTATGTCATTACGTATGTCCCACAGAATAAACATCTGGTGATGATGAATTGAAAAAAAACATTACATCACTACCACCAGCTGAGCGGCTGTACGACCATCCTTCACTGGGTAGAGAATATATAAGTTTCTTATCTCGGAACACATACCAGCATGGATGAAGAAGCATGTAGTGCAGGTACAAGCTGACACTCGTGTATAGAGACAGCAAACACCATATAGACCACCGGTATCAGCGAACGCCTGTCATCCTCTGGAGAGCCATCATCAGGTGGATCCCACACAGACATTCACAGTTGTTTACGCAACTGATAAGCCCCGGTTGTTGAGATATGCTAAGGCAGTTGCTCCGAGACGTTGGTGTCCACCTCTATGTGTGCAGAAAGTTTCATTTATTAGAGTAACACTGTCGTGGTGACGATGCCAATGACCGATTAGCTAAGAGCTCCACCGCAAATTCTCCTTATATGTTTACTTTCATATTTGGCCCATGTTTTCCGATTTATAATCTCCTGTTTTGTAGTACACACTTGATAATAGGCAGAAGAACTTCCTAGGTCATAGATCCTGCGCAATAACGTTTCTGACTGCCCTGTTAGATAGAGAACGCTCAAATAAGCTAATCGGAGGATGGTAATGAATCACGTGACCGTCACGATCACATAATCTGCAACCCGGACACGTTCGATTGAGTTGAAAGTCGTCAGATAGCGAAAACTGTTCCACACTACCCTTAACGGAGATTATATTGAAAATAACGTAACCGTAAGATATGCAAGAATGAAAAGGATTTTTTTTCATATGACCAATCATGCGCACATTCTGTTGTCTGCGGAAAACGGCACTCTGGTGCCGCAGGCAGACGCGAGACGTCGTCAGTTCGGTACGTCGATCGAGTTTCACATGATTCCCTCCTTCGTCACCTTAGGCCAGGTTCTAGTCGGGCCAGAAATAAGCAGTGAAACTAGTCGTTTCAGATGTTAAACACCCTACCAAATTTGTCGTTTGCCCAATATCCAGTGTGCACGAGCCAGTACGTCATAGCTGCTGTGAATAAGGCTCAACGGCGTGCCTGATTCTTCGTTTCAAGCCGGTCCATTATCACATCAAACCCAATGGGTGGCTCGGTTATCATGTCGTTCCCCTATCGTCTGTCAACAAGAGTAGAGGCGGACGCACGTGCGCGAATTCCCACGAAACGGAGACTCCTCTGTGTTCATCTCACAGTGTCAGGCTGTACATTGTGTACGGCTATATCCGCTGCACACTTAATCTAAAACTGCTCGTAAACTTCATTGTCATTCGAGTGGTAATGCAAAACCAAAATTCTGGTAAAACGTGAGCACACTTGTAATTCAAGCTGCAGGCCATTCCGATTTCCACTGAACTAAAGATGGTCAATTTCCAAGGAGATAACAACGACAGAGTAGCGTTACGTCCGGGTTGCGGTGGGAAACTCGATGTGTCAATGGCATTTTTCACGATAATCTTGTGCAGTCATTTTCAGGACGCTAATTATGTGACATTAACGAACAACAGAAGTCTCCTTCAAATGGTAGGCAACGAAACCCTTCGGCGGAACATCAGGGAATTCTCAAAAATTCCGTTGCCTTTCTGTTTCCACCGTACACTTCTGTGCAACAGTAGACGGACTGTAGAATTGTATGGTCCTTAAAGTATAACTCCCACAACCTGTTCGTTTGACAGTCATCTTATGTGACGGTGTTGATGTTGTACATAACATTGCAATGCAGCTTCACTTTCTTCACGCATTACGGTGTGACGTGCATGCGGATTTTCTGATTTACACGCTTTTTAAGGTCAATTTTCAAACAAGGTCGATTCAAGCAGTCGATGAAATCACCTGATGAGAAACCGGTGACGAACTTACTTTAGAAAAAATTGCGGGAATTTGATGTCGGTTAGTAAACCTTAACTTATTTAGCCAAGTGCATTGTGCTTATGGATCTGAGAGTAATATGTAATCCAACACATTTAAAGCCCAAAAATAGAGGTGGAATGTGAAGGACCATTGGATGAAAAGCCACTGGATTGAAAACCTGATGTTACTATCGAAGAGAGGCAGTTCATCAATCGAAGAGGTTTAAGTCTCCTTGTGTACATCTGTTGAGGAAGGATATAGAATGCCCCATTGAACTCAGCTCCATACTGACAACAAAATTTATATGCTTATACAGCAGCGTACAGTTTATGGGTTTCTCTGACTATAGCGTCTGTACTTTCATGAACTAATCAGGTTTACCCTACATTGCTTAGGCATGTAGGTGCCGTGTGAATTAGTGAAGAACAATTTAGACTAGTCAGGTCATAGCTGAATTGGATGGACACCCCGAACATTACAGTTATCTCAGGGTTCGGGTCTGACAGAATGTACGTGTAATGTGAATTCGGTCTGCATACTGTAACAAAAACTGAACTCTTGTTCTTCTCTTCACGTTTCGAGGACAATTTATAAGGCGGTTTGTGAAACTCGTCATGTCGTTGATGAATGTTGACTTCTGTTAACGATGCCACCAGCCCAAATGAACCTACAATCGATTAAAGACGAATGTACTATTACTTCAATCATGGTGACTGAATGGATATGTCTGGAAACAAATGAGCACCCTGAAGTGACCGTCTACGTGTTCGATGAAAGTACTGAACAACGAGCATACTTTAGTACTAAATACGCTTACCCTTCTGAGTACGCTGAAAATTAGTTTCCAACACAAGCTGTCATGAAGATATCACACACGTTATTTCATTGCCACGAATTCGTTGAGCACGCCACAAACGAACAAATAAGTGTTTTTGTTAAAGATACCCATAGTCTGTGTTCTTCATCTAGCGTCCTAAAAACATCCCGTATGCGCGGACCTTCAAGTTTCCGGCTTCCAGTTTTCAAGCATCAACCTTTGCCTATATCCACTTCGGCCTTACACTGTCTCAGGACGGCTAGCAATCGGTCATTGTTCTATGAACTCACGAAATATGCTGTCTCAAAAAATCACATATAACAGTACGGTTTTTCTAAATGTTGGGGGGACGGCGGCTTGATGGGTGTTTTCTCAAATGAAACTTGAGGACAAAAGTAGGGCAGTTAATGTTGCGTGACAGAGTCCGACAAGTTATGTCTATACTAGGAAAAAATTCAAACAATCATTTTAAATCGCTGCAAACTGAGACTTTGCACCATGTACAGCACTCTACAAAGCTAGCGAAAGTCATTGAGCATATCTACTACTTATGAAGCTAATGTTGATTTGCAGAATGCCAGACTTCATTTGTAGCAGATCTTCATACGTAGTACATTGTTCGTTACCCGAGCAATGTCATATATGATAGGTTTGAATGCATTCGTTTAACTAAACAGTACTAGGAAACGGGTCCCAGTACTCAGTTGAAACGCACATCCAATTGAACACTGTCGTCGTACATTAACATGCTGTGATGCTACTCTTTCCTTGCTAAAATCTTTTGACTGAAGCTAAAATGGGCGCATACGCGTCACTGCAGGTGGTTCGTGATCGTAGTTCCATACAAACACACACACCGAATCCGGTATAAACTCAAAGGAATGTGACCGAGAGGTGGGAAAATAGAGATCGCTGCAGCACAGTTAGCTACATGGAAAGCTAACGTGAAAGTGGAGACCATATCCCGCGGAAATTATTACGATCGGCGCCAAACCAGAAAAAATGTAGACCGAGTGTAGTTTTGTTATATGAGTGCATGTATGTGCACTATATATATATACATATATATATATATATATATATATAGGACAGAAAGAAAAACGTACTAAGTTTAGATTGAGAAACCGAACATCGTCAGGAGACAGTAACTCAAGAATGATGAATCCACAGAAAATGAAATACTCACGTTGGCATGGCTGTGTGAAGGAGGTGAGAATCTTGTACCAAACGATCGGGATTTTTTCGTTCAAGCTACTGAGAAGGACATGATGGAGTTGACTTGACTGAATCTAACGCACTCGTCATTCTCTTTTGATAACGCATCGTGGATGCGTTGATTTATCTGTCTGAGACGTTCAGCGCGTTTGTAAGTCACGCTCATAGAGTTAAGTTACTTCAGCTTACGGTAAAGGTCGTGTTCACCGCTTACTTGAATTTGGTACCTCCAAGCAGTCACTCACGAGACTCATGAACGTTTTTCCGGACCGCACTCCACTGGCCATTCCCGTTTAGAGCTATGTTATTCCAGGATCTAAAAGTCCTACCACAATCTAAAGAACATCCTGGTATCATAAATTGTGAAGACCTGCTCAACAACCCGTGTCTTATTAGTCGGCCTACTGTAGGTCGATACTGACACGATAGTTTGTCGGATTTGGTGCGGCGCCTCTTCCGGCAAGACGTTAGATTTTCATTGTGTTCCAAGTTTGCCAAGTATTTTCTGTTTGGTGCATCTTTAGTGTTAAAATTGAGTCCTTTGACAAGTAACTCTTGCTCGCCGTTGGATAGTGGATGGTTTGATAGGTTACTGCTTCACGTATGGTTGCTGGAGTTGGCATACTTCTTCGACAGTCTTGAGAGCTTTTTCTTCAAGGGCTATTCTCTTCTTATTCGTGGTTCTTGCTACTCGCTGTCCTATTGCTGCCTCTAATTTCTTCAGGTGATGTTCGTATATTATTTGTTTGCAGTCTTCTTTTTTAGCTGTCACAATGTTATCGTATTTTTGTAACCTATTGTGGGCATCGGTTATTAGCATACGTAACAACCGTCTTCCGTTTTGTCTGACTATTTCCCAAGCTTGTGGATGATTGAGCGGTGGTCTGTAGTTGAAACTTGGTGGGAGAATGTTTTGACGCAGGCATTCATGCAAAAAGAATAGTTGCTCACACGTGAAAGCCCCTCTGCATGCAAAGGCCTCCCAGCAACGAGCTGTTTTTAGCGTTGTGCGCCCGTGCAGGTTTCTGATAGTTGGGAACAGTGGTGTTGTTGTTCGTGGCTCGGGCTGATGGTTTTGGTATTAGTATGTTCGCCGAGCTTGGCATTTAAGTTGCAAACGTTTCATCACCAAGCGAGGTGATATCATCAGTCCGTAAGTGTTTCACGCTCAAAACTATATGGTGAAACACTTACGCACTGATGATGTCACCTCGCTTGGTGATGAAACGTTTGCAACCTAAATGCCAAGCTCGGCGAACATACCAATACCAAAGCCTGTGTGTTGTAAGCAACTAACAGTTGCCTGTGAAATATGGACGGAAGTAAGACGGCATCCACGAAGTGGTCTTTCTGCGACCTTCAACATGCCAGACCCGTAATTTTTCTCAGTCCATGGAGAGCCCAGCCAAATCACGGCAGTAACCACTCCGCCCAACTTGATGTCATCATCACTCACGTTATTGTCTGCAAACTGTGGGAACACGAATACAACCCACTGTGCTTATTCATGTTCAAGTATACTAATACATATCTCAGGGCTCCATAGATATTCAACCTGATCCTCCGTCCTGATGGGCTGGTAAATAAGTGCTGGTAAATAAGAAAACAATACAGATATTCAGGTCTTGCACAAGTGTACAGTACGGAGTTGCACCTAAACTTGGTCCCTGTACGGTAATGCAGGATTTTACTGTGATGTTCATAGGATGGTCTACTGCATATTCCAGAAACACCGGGTGTTCAGCGTTATGTTCGCCATCGGCAAACTTCTTGTAATTGCTAGTGTGGTGAGATCACTTTCTACTACTCGTGAGTAGTCACGTGGAGCCGCGCATTAAAGTGATCGGGGAGAAATAAACTTTGTATTTGTGGTAATCAAGGCTTATCAGTGTGTGCGAATGGATGTATTCATCGAGTTCAACTAAATACCATATTTGTCAGTTTGCTGAATAAGCAATCCTTGGGCCACTCGCGTACGTAGCTCACAACATAAGGTGCCTGTAATGCACTGAGAGTTCCGCTGGTCTCTCTGAATAGGGTTTTTGTCTAAGCCACACTACTCTGCAAGTAGCCCGTCTTCAAGCTTCTTCCATGCATGCCACATCTGTTTTAAAATGAAGACAACAGGTCAAAATGCTCATTACCAGGTGTGGAGGCGCACATAGAGGGGAAGACTTCAGGATGGAAGCTTCCATACATTTTTTAAGAGGCACAGCATAATTTGTGCCTTTTCAGCCGACTGCGTAACTTGCAGACAGTCTTAAGTTGCTTGCCACGACAGGTCTCAAAGGCAAACGAACAGGAGTCGTCTCGTGTCGCAAAGGCAACAGTCAACACAATTTTGGTAGTGAATACGCATAGCTTTTCGTTTGTTGACGTTAATTGGAATGTCCTTATCAACGGACTACTGGTTTAGATAGTTCAAATTGTTATTTAGGCCTTCGTCATCTGCTGGATACTCAACGACCCGCCGACGTACTTCAGCGTCGATGGTTCTGCGGTGCAGGGTAGTTCATGAGTAAAAGGAATGAACATTAGGGGGCCTTAATGGAATCCGTGTAGAACACCGTTGTTGACGGGAAATCGGTCTGATAATTGGCCAATAAGCCCTAGGCGGAACTCACGTTCAATCAGACAGTTTTTTACTTACCTGAACCTGCGCTTATCTAGGCCATAACTGCGGAGTTTGCGTCACAATATGGAGTGATCAGATCAACCTAAAGCTTTGAAAAAATCTAGATCACATCAACGATTAACCTAACGTCGTCCAACATCACGATCAATGAACAGATTTGTGACATGAATTTCCCTTACAGAACCTATAATGCCGGTTGGTAGTTGTCGCGTACACGACCACTATGTCGAAAAAATCAGGATAGAGGTTCTGATCAACATTGGACAATCCCGATTTAATAGAACAATGCATTTTTACAGATAAGCAACGATGTTTACTTTGACGGTTGTTTTGAGTCACAAGGACTCTATGTTTTGAATAGCCCGTTCGCTATCACTTTTGATGACTACGACTCAAGCAATTCCGTCTTTACAATGCTATACGCACCAAAACAGATTTCCGGAATCAACATCTCTCACAAACTTAGCAACGGATATTCAATTTTCAGTTTTAACACCATACTGTGTTCACATTTCCATTTAATATCATGTCACCAAGCTGAAACCAGCAACGTGTATTCTGTCTGTTCTAAATTAAGCTGTACGATGCTAAAATAGTCGTTGAAATTCAGGTGACACGAACAGTTGGAGATGGGGCAGCTTAAGCTAATAACCTCACGTACTATAATTGGCGTCGTAACATCAGAAAAACAAGTGATAATTTGCTTTAAAGGTTTGTACTAACATTATTGAGGGTCCATGCTGTTCTGGCCCATAAATAATTGACATAGTTGATACTGTTTTAAAGTAGCCCAAGAAATGTGTGAATGTTGTGCGCAAAGTATCACCAATTTTGTCTCGAAATTTGCTCACCTTATTCAAACACAGCTGGAACTGGAATCCAAGAAGACAGGCTTAGTGGATATTGGTAACACCAAAGCAAAGAAGTTCAACCAACATGACGACGTGCAATATGATGAGTTACCTTCACAACAAAAACAGTTTCATCCTGACACCGCTAGTGATATTGGAGACAAGATAAGAACAGCAGATCCTTTTAGTTTGGAGCGGTGTGGAAAGTTGGCTGTGAATTTTAGCGGCAACACAATATTCACATTTGAAAATTTGGTTCAGTCCACGTAAGTCCACCCAATGTTATATAATAAATCGAGGAGATTGTGTTTTGCGGTTTCATACTAGTATTGCGTAGTCGGTCCTGCAAGTCGTGCTCCATGGATACAGTTGCATGGAGCGCCCACGTCCACGCGTGCACACTGGCACGGTGGCATGCGGTGTAGGTAAACGGGATGACACTGCCATTGCGCCTGAGCTAACGATTCAGATCGTAGATTCGATAACGACTCGAACTTGAAACAACAATTTCATGTACCTGCCTGCATCCGAGACAACGGGTAAGCGGGATACGATAGGTGTAACAGGTTCACCAAGAAAGACACATAGGGGACCATATGGAAACAATCTGTATCTATCTAACCAAACTGTCAGGCTAAGTCGTGAACGTTGGATATTTACAGCTTCCTGTAAATCAGGTGCGTTGTCAGTAACATTAAAACTATGTTCACAGGAAAGTTGACAAGCTCAGTAACATTTGGGTAATAACCATAAGGATACTAACCAGAGGAAAGAATCACTAGTTAGGTAATGCCAGTGCAGCGAACAAGTAGTTTGACGAAATCGAACGAGAAACTCTAGCTTGGATTTATTAACTAGTTACCAGTCGTTTTTGCCGTTTATTTAAAGTTAAATGAAGTCAATGTAGAGGTCGCGATACTTGCAAGAAATGTGCAAAGATTCAGTCTGATCTCTGGGTAAGTATACCTGATAGGCGGCAACAACCACGAAGTCCGTGATGTTCCTCATGAAGTTTGACTACAAAACACGGTAATTATTCAACCTTACTTAGCCGGTATGAAATCTGCCCAAAAAACATTCATGTGTGTACCGCAAATTGTGACGCCATACCATAACTGGAGGAGTGTTGTTCATGATCACTCAGCGAACACCAACCAAGGTGTAAGGCATAAAAACGGCCAGTATTGGTGCTTGACATGAACAAACTAAGCGTACAGTCAACCAGTTGACATTCATTACAGCTCGGTAACAGAATCTCGGAAATAAAATGGACGCTGGTGCGATACGTTTCGATAAAGGCTGTAAAAAGGCATCCCACGAAATGTACAGGTAGACAGACAGGGTTTCTTCTTCTATTCAACATCAAATTCGACGACGCTGACAGTGCAACATTCGTGTTTCATTCACCGACATACTGCGACCAGAGGTTGTTTAAGCCCACTCGCGTGGTGTCTACCTCCGAGATGCTACAAGCAAACAAGTGTAGAACTCTAGCGTCACACATCAATACACAACACCCAGTAACTGATCCGAAAATATTCGGTTACGATAACCTGCGAATTCACGCTATTACCCTCAAAACAGGTGATTCGTACAGTCCACCAAACATTTTTGCATCTCTCTCAAAACTGTAGGCACAAGATTCCTCATTACATGCTGAAGCAAATCACTTTGATGCATTAGAATTTCCACGTTAGAATGCTAGACGTGACGGCAAGAACGCGATCGGCCCAACTAACTGGAAGCGAAAACCAATTCAAATTAGAGCAGCTCGCATTGGCTACTTTAATACAGGAAGTGATACGGGTTATTCGAGGGGTGTCAACGGCCTTGCTGAATGAATGGAGCACAGATCATCTGACCCTATTCATACTAATTCCTGATGGCAACAAGTGAAATTCGTTCATTTCATTGTTTTGATCCTACAAATTCATCAAACTGCGGGCCGT
Organism: Paragonimus westermani; assembly: GCA_008508345.1. Lineage (NCBI taxonomy): Eukaryota > Metazoa > Platyhelminthes > Trematoda > Plagiorchiida > Troglotrematidae > Paragonimus > Paragonimus westermani. Next base: position 34,364 of record QNGE01001804.1, on the reverse strand, counting down.
ATTGGTTCCCTTGACAGATAAGGCGTTCCAGATAAGGCCTCCAGTAGGGGTGAGGTCTGGAGTCGTGGTAGACATCGAGCTGTAATGTGAGAGTGGACCCGTTTGTGAGGATATTTTCATTAGTTCTCTTGCACACACGCAAGCACACTCACATCAGTCCCGAAACACGCAGACGTATTGACGAAGCATTCGAAAGGGACGATGACTGGCGCACGATTGCCCCTCTTGTCATGTCTACACTACGCACTGAAGTGGGGATTGAAGTGATGCAGGAGGAACCCTGTGTATCTTGGCCGAGCCAGCATGAAAAAGTGTGCTGCATCTAACAATGAACAGAATTTACAGCGGATGGATCGATGAGTTAATAACAAGCCAATGAGAGAAGCACAAAGCATGTCTGGGCAGGCTAGCCAGAGTGAACATTACAACCGACAGTTGTGCAACGGGGAGGTTCGCGTGAGTGAGCGAGTGTGTCCTGACCTTTTCTGCTACCTTGGCGTGGTGGTCAGGCTTGCGTGCTATTTTGATCTGGAGGGCTTCGCTGACTGGGACTTCGGTTCCTTCAGGTTCAACCTTGTCAGATTAGCCAAAGGGGAGCAGCCAGACAAAAAGCAGATGCGTGCGTTTGTTGTGCGTGTTGATGGTGTGCTGTAGCTTCTTTATGCGTGGTGCTCGTTGATGCCTGAACTGACTCTATGTCTGTCTGCTGGGACCGTGTGTGCAGTGTTACTGTTCCTGTGACTGGGTGCTAGATCTGCTTTGATATGGCTGTCGATCCTCTCTTTGGTGGCTGATGCTGTCATTGTCTGCATGTGTGTGTGTCACCTGCTTCCTTGCGGTTTAGGCTTTTTAGCCAAAGGCTTTGGTTGAGAGCCCTAATCGCTCTCCTGCACAGGTCTGGGCGTCCTGGCAATATCCAAAGCCCATACATACAATGATGTTACAAAATAATCGAAATACCATACTGCATCGGCCATCGCGCAGGATAAACCGGGTCGCCCTATCTGCTGCACATGGCAGGGTGGATAGGCGAAAATATGCTACTGCCAAGCACTTACCCTCATACCTTCCCTCGAACAGGAACCCCCCTTGGAGATAATGCCCAATCAGGTACCAGTGCCCCGAGGACCAACCTGAGACAGGTCCGAGGACGCAGGACGCTTACCATTGGAACTTGGAACGTGCGCACGCTGCTGGATCGATGCAGCGTCAGAGAACGACCGGAATGACGCACGGCCCTGATCGCGATGGAACTGCGTCGGTAGGGAGTCGACATAGCAGCCTTGAGTGAGACAAGACTTGCAGACCAAGATAAGTTGCGGGAAGCTGGCGCCGGGTACACTTTCTACTGGATAGGCTACCCGACAGACGGTGTTCGGGAGCATGGTGTCTGTTTTGCAGTCGCTGATCACATCAATAGTTTGATGATAGACGAACCGCACGGCATCAGCTCTCGAATGCTGTCGATGCGCCTGCGACTCGGTCGAGGTAAGTGTGCTACATTTGTTAGTGTTTATGGTCCAACTATGTGTCACACTGATGATACAAAGGACCAGTTCTATGATCAGCTGTCCGCCACAATCCGGTCTGCGCCAGTGAATGACCGACTGTTTGTTTTGGGTGACTTGAACGCTAGAGTTGGGCGCGACTCTGTAGCTTGGCCGGGAGTCCTCGGACCCTACGGCATTGGTTCAGTCAACGCGAACGGTGATCGTCTGCTGCACCTGTGTGCTACTCACGAGCTGGCTATCACGAACACCCGATTCCAGCTGGATGCGAGCGACATCACGACGTGGACTCATCCACGAAGCGGTCACCACCAC